>JAZDUA010000119.1:840000-860000 GCA_038098605.1 Gryllus longicercus | reverse complement strand
AAAATCTAAGTAAAAGCCAAAAACCATCGCCCAACGTGGGGCTCGAACCCACGATCCTGAAATTAAGAGTCTCATGCTCTACCGACTGAGCTAGCCGGGCCACACGCGCTCGCTATGTCTTTCCCACCGCCGCCGCGACAGAGCCTTCCCTGTCAATTACTATAGAAAAACAACCGAGTGGGATGCATTCCCTCGCCACTTTGGTTCTTCAATATGAAAATCTAAGTAAAAGCCAAAAACCATCGCCCAACGCGTGGCTCGAACCCACGACCCTGAAATTAAGAGTCTCATGCTCTACCGACTGAGCTAGCCGGGCCACACGCGCTCGCTGTGTCTTTCCCACCGCCGCCGCGACAGAAACTCCCTGTCAATTACTATAGAAAAACAACCGAGTGGGATGCATTCCCTCGCCACTTTGGTTCTTCAATATGAAAATCTAAGTAAAAGCCAAAACCCATCGCCCAACGTGGGGCTCGAACCCACGACCCTGAGATTAAGAGTCTCATGCTCTACCGACTGAGCTAGCCGGGCCACACGCGCTCGCTGTGTCTTTCCCACCGCCGCCGCGACAGAGCCTTCCCTGTCAATTACTGTAGAAAAACAACCGAGTGGGATGCATTCCCTCGCCACTTTGGTTCTTCAATATGAAAATCTAAGTAAAAGCCAAAAAACCATCGCCCAACGTGGGGCTCGAACCCACGACCCTGAGATTAAGAGTCCAATGCTCTACCGACTGAGCAAGCCGGGCCACACGCGCTTCGCTGTGTCTTTCCCACCGCCGCCGCGGCAGAAACTTCCCTGTCAATTACTATAGAAAAACAACCGAGTGGGATTCATTCCCTCGCCACTTTGGTTCTTCAATATGAAAATCTAAGTAAAAGCCAAAAACCATCGCCCAACGTGGGGCTCGAACCCACGACCCTGAGATTAAGTGTCCAATGCTCTACCGACTGAGCTAGCCGGGCCACACGCGCTTCGCTGTGTCTTTCCCACCGCCGCCGCGACAGAAACTTCCCTGTCAATTACTATAGAAAAACAACCGAGTGGGATTCATTCCCTCGCCACTTTGGTTCTTTAATATGAAAATCTAAGTAAAAGCCAAAAACCATCGCCCAACGTGGGGCTCGAAACCACGACCCTGAGATTAAGAGTCCAATGCTCTACCGACTGAGCAAAGCCGGGCCACACGCGCTTCGCTGTGTCTTTCCCACCGCCGCCCGCGGCAGAAACTTCCCTGTCAATTACTATAGAAAAACAACCGAGTGGGATTCATTCCCTCGCCACTTTGGTTCTTCAATATGAAAATCTAAGTAAAAGCCAAAAACCATCGCCCAACGTGGGGCTCGAACCCACGACCCTGAGATTAAGAGTCTCATGCTCTACCGACTGAGCTAGCCGGGCCACACGCGCTTCGCTGTGTCCTTTCCCACCGCCGCCGCGACAGAACCTTCCCTGTCAATTACTATAGAAAAACAACCGTGTGGCATTTATTCCCCTGCCACTTTGGTTCTTCAATATGAAAATCTAAGTAAAAGCCAAAAACCATCGCCCAACGTGGGGCTCGAACCCACGACCCTGAGATTAAGAGTCTCATGCTCTACCGACTGAGCTAGCCGGGCCACACGCGCTCGCTGTGTCTTTCCCACCGCCGCCGCGACAGAACCTTCCCTGTCAATTACTATAGAAAAACAACCGTGTGGCATTTATTCCCCTGCCACTTTGGTTCTTCAATATGAAAATCTAAGTAAAAGCCAAAAACCATCGCCCAACGTGGGGCTCGAACCCACGATCCTGAAATTAAAGAGTCTCATGCTCTACCGACTGAGCTAGCCGGGCCACACGCGCTCGCTATGTCTTTCCCACCGCCGCCGCGACAGAGCCTTCCCTGTCAATTACTATAGAAAAACAACCGAGTGGGATGCATTCCCCTCGCCACTTTGGTTCTTCAATATGAAAATCTAAGTAAAACCAAAAACCATCGCCCAACGTGGGGCTCGAACCCACGACCCTGAGATTAAGAGTCTCATGCTCTACCGACTGAGCTAGCCGGGCCACACGCGCTTCGCTGTGTCCTTTCCCACCGCCGCCGCGACAGAACCTTCCCTGTCAATTACTATAGAAAAACAACCGTGTGGCATTTATTCCCCTGCCACTTTGGTTCTTCAATATGAAAATCTAAGTAAAAGCCAAAAACCATCGCCCAACGTGGGGCTCGAACCCACGACCCTGAGATTAAGAGTCTCATGCTCTACCGACTGAGCTAGCCGGGCCACACGCGCTTCGCTGTGTCTTTCCCACCGCCGCCGCGACAGAAACTTCCCTGTCAATTACTATAGAAAAACAACCGAGTGGGATTCATTCCCTCGCCACTTTGGTTCTTCAATATGAAAATCTAAGTAAAAGCCAAAAACCATCGCCCAACGTGGGGCTCGAACCCACGACCCTCAGATTAACAGTCTCATGCTCTACCGACTGAGCTAGCCGGGCCACACGCGCTTCGCTGTGTCTTTCCCACCGCCGCCGCGACAGAACCTTCCCTGTCAATTTACTATAGAAAAACAACCGTGTGGCATTTATTCCCCTGCCACTTTGGTTCTTCAATATGAAAATCTAAGTAAAAGCCAAAAACCATCGCCCAACGTGGGGCTCGAACCCCACGACCCTGAGATTAAGAGTCTCATGCTCTACCGACTGAGCTAGCGGGCCACACGCGATTCGCTGTGTCTTTCCCACCGCCGCCGCCCGACAGAGCCTTCCCTGTCAATTACTGTAGAAAAAACAACCGAGTGGGATGCATTCCCTCGCCACTTTGGTTCTTCAATATGAAAATCTAAGTATAAGCAAAAACCATCGCCCAACGTGGGGCTCGAACCCACGACCCTGAAATTAAGAGTCTCATGCTCTACCGACTGAGCTAGCCGGGCCACACGCGATTCGCTGTGTCTTTCCCACCGCCGCCGCGACAGAGCCTTCCCTGTCAATTACTATAAAAAAACAACCGAATGGATTCATTCCCTCGCCACTTTAGTTCTTCAATATGAAAATCTAAGTAAAAGCCAAAAACCATCGCCCAACGCGTGGCTCGAACCCACGACCCTGAAATTAAGAGTCTCATGCTCTACCGACTGAGCTAGCCGGGCCACACGCGCTTCGCTGTGTCTTTCCACCGCCGCCGCGACAGAACCTTCCCTGTCAATTAGCTATAGAAAAACAACCGTGTGGCATTTATTCCCCTGCCACTTTGGTTCTTCAATATGAAAAATCTAAGTAAAAGCCAAAAACCATCGCCCAACGTGGGGCTCGAACCCACGACCCTGAGATTAAGAGTCTCATGCTCTACCGACTGAGCTAGCCGGGCCACACGCGCTCGCTGTGTCTTTCCCACCGCCGCCGCGACAGAACCTTCCCTGTCAATTACTATAGAAAAAACAACCGTGTGGCATTTATTCCCCTGCCACTTTGGTTCTTCAATATGAAAATCTAAGTAAAAGCCAAAAACCATCGCCCAACGTGGGCTCGAACCCACGATCCTGAAATTAAGAGTCTCATTGCTCTACCGACTGAGCTAGCCGGGCCACAACGCGCTCGCTATGTCTTTCCCACCGCCGCCGCGACAGAGCCTTCCTGTCAATTACTATAGAAAAACAACCGAGTGGGAGCATTCCCTCGCCACTTTGGTTCTTCAATATGAAAATCTAAGTAAAACCAAAAACCATCGCCCAACTGGGGCTCGAACCCACGACCCTGAGATTAAGAGTCTCATGCTCTACCGACTGAGCTAGCCGGGCCACACGCCGCTTCGCTGTGTCTTTCCCACCCGCCGCCGCGACAGAACCTTCCCTGTCAATTACTATAGAAAAACAACCGTGTGGCATTTATTCCCTGCCACTTTGGTTCTTCAATATGAAAATCTAAGTAAAAGCCAAAAACCATCGCCCAACGTGGGGCTCGAACCCACGACCCTGAGATTAAGAGTCTCATGCTCTACCGACTGAGCTAGCCGGGCACACGCGCTTCGCTGTGTCTTTCCCACCGCCGCCGCGACAGAAACTTCCCTGTCAATTACTATAGAAAAACAACCGAGTGGGATTCATTCCTCGCCACTTTGGTTCTTCATATGAAAATCTAAGTAAAAGCCAAAAACCATCGCCCAACGTGGGGCTCGAACCCACGACCCTCAGATTAACAGTCTCATGCTCTACCGACTGAGCTAGCCGGGCCACACGCGCTTCGCTGTGTCTTTCCCACCGCCGCCGCGACAGAACCTTCCCTGTCAATTACTATAGAAAAACAACCGTGTGGCATTTATTCCCCTGCCACTTTGGTTCTTCAATATGAAAATCTAAGTAAAAGCCAAAAACCATCGCCCAACGTGGGGCTCGAACCCACGACCCTGAGATTAAGAGTCTCATGCTCTACCGACTGAGCTAGCCGGGCCACACGCGATTCGCTGTGTCTTTCCCCACCGCCGCCGCGACAGAGCCTTCCCTGTCAATTACTGTAGAAAAACAACCGAGTGGGATGCATTCCCTCGCCACTTTGGTTCTTCAATATGAAAATCTAAGTATAAGCCAAAAACCATCGCCCAACGTGGGGCTCGAACCCACGACCCTGAAATTAAGAGTCTCATGCTCTACCGACTGAGCTAGCCGGGCCACACGCGATTCGCTGTGTCTTTCCCACCGCCGCCGCGACAGAGCCTTCCCTGTCAATTACTATAAAAAACAACCGAATGGGATTCATTCTCTCGCCACTTTAGTTCTTCAATATGAAAATCTAAGTAAAAGCCAAAAACCATCGCCCAACGCGTGGCTCGAACCCACGACCCTGAAATTAAGAGTCTCATGCTCTACCGACTGAGCTAGCCGGGCCACACAGCGCTCGCTGTGTCTTTCCCACCGCCGCCGCGACAGAAACTTCCCTGTCAATTACTATAGAAAAACAACCGAGTGGGATGCATTCCCTCGCCACTTTGGTTCTTCAATATGAAAATCTAAGTAAAAAGCCAAAACCCATCGCCCAACGTGGGGCTCGAACCCACGACCCTGAGATAAGAGTCTCATGCTCTACCGACTGAGCTAGCCGGGCCACACGCGCTCGCTGTGTCTTTCCACCGCCGCCGCGACAGAACCTTCCCTGTCCAATTACTATAGAAAAACAACCGTGTGGCATTTATTCCCCTGCCACTTTGGTTCTTCAATATGAAAATCTAAGTAAAAGCCAAAAACCATCGCCCAACGTGGGGCTCGAACCCACGACCCTGAGATTAAGAGTCTCATGCTCTACCGACTGAGCTAGCCGGGCCACACGCGCTCGCTGTGTCTTTCCCACCGCCGCCGCGACAGAACCTTCCCTGTCAATTACTATAGAAAAACAACCGTGTGGCATTTATTCCCTGCCACTTTGGTTCTTCAATATGAAAATCTAAGTAAAAGCCAAAAACCATCGCCCAACGTGGGGCTCGAACCCACGATCCTGAAATTAAGAGTCTCATGCTCTACCGACTGAGCTAGCCGGGCCACACGCGCTCGCTATGTCTTTCCCACCGCCGCCGCGACAGAAGCCTTCCCTGTCAATTACTATAGAAAAACAACCGAGTGGGATGCATTCCCTCGCCACTTTGGTTCTTCAATATGAAAATCTAAGTAAAACCAAAAACCATCGCCCAACGTGGGGCTCGAACCCACGACCCTGAGATTAAGAGTCTCATGCTCTACCGACTGAGCTAGCCGGGCCACACGCGCTTCGCTGTGTCTTTCCCACCGCCCGCCGCGACAGAACCTTCCCTGTCAATTACTATAGAAAAACAACCGTGTGGCATTTATTCCCCTGCCACTTTGGTTCTTCAATATGAAAATCTAAGTAAAAGCCAAAAACCATCGCCCAACGTGGGGCTCGAACCCACGACCCTGAGATTAAGAGTCTCATGCTCTACCGACTGAGCTAGCCGGGCCACACGCGCTTCGCTGTGTCTTTCCCACCGCCGCCGCGACAGAAACTTCCCTGTCAATTACTATAGAAAAACAACCGAGTGGGATTCATTCCCTCGCCACTTTGGTTCTTCAATATGAAAATCTAAGTAAAAGCCAAAAACCATCGCCCAACGTGGGCTCGAACCCACGACCCTCAGATTAACAGTCTCATGCTCTACCGACTGAGCTAGCCGGGCCACACGCGCTTCGCTGTGTCTTTCCCACCGCCGCCGCGACAGAACCTTCCCTGTCAATTACTATAGAAAAACAACCGTGTGGCATTTATTCCCCTGCCACTTTGGTTCTTCAATATGAAAATCTAAGTAAAAGCCAAAAACCATCGCCCAACGTGGGGCTCGAACCCACGACCCTGAGATTAAGAGTCTCATGCTCTACCGACTGAGCTAGCCGGGCCACACGCGATTCGCTGTGTCTTTCCCACCGCCGCCGCGACAGAGCCTTCCCTGTCAATTACTGTAGAAAAACAACCGAGTGGGATGCATTCCCTCGCCACTTTGGTTCTTCAATATGAAAATCTAAGTATAAGCCAAAAACCATCGCCCAACGTGGGGCTCGAACCCACGACCCTGAAATTAAGAATCTCATGCTCTACCGACTGAGCTAGCCGGGCCACACGCGATTCGCTGTGTCTTTCCCACCGCCGCCGCGACAGAGCCTTCCCTGTCAATTACTATAAAAAACAACCGAATGGGATTCATTCCCTCGCCACTTTAGTTCTTCAATATGAAAATCTAAGTAAAAGCCAAAAACCATCGCCCAACGCGTGGCTCGAACCCACGACCCTGAAATTAAGAGTCTCATGCTCTACCGACTGAGCTAGCCGGGCCACACGCGCTCGCTGTGTCTTTCCCACCGCCGCCGCGACAGAAACTTCCCTGTCAATTACTATAGAAAAACAACCGAGTGGGATGCATTCCCTCGCCACTTTGGTTCTTCAATATGAAAATCTAAGTAAAAGCCAAAACCCATCGCCCAACGTGGGGCTCGAACCCACGACCCTGAGATTAAGAGTCTCATGCTCTACCGACTGAGCTAGCCGGGCCACACGCGCTCGCTGTGTCTTTCCCACCGCCGCCGCGACAGAGCCTTCCCTGTCAATTACTGTAGAAAAACAACCGAGTGGGATGCATTCCCTCGCCACTTTGGTTCTTCAATATGAAAATCTAAGTAAAAGCCAAAAACCATCGCCCAACGTGGGGCTCGAACCCACGACCCTGAGATTAAGAGTCCAATGCTCTACCGACTGAGCAAGCCGGGCCACACGCGCTTCGCTGTGTCTTTCCCACCGCCGCCGCGGCAGAAACTTCCCTGTCAATTACTATAGAAAAACAACCGAGTGGGATTCATTCCCTCGCCACTTTGGTTCTTCAATATGAAAATCTAAGTAAAAGCCAAAAACCATCGCCCAACGTGGGGCTCGAACCCACGACCCTGAGATTAAGTGTCCAATGCTCTACCGACTGAGCTAGCCGGGCCACACGCGCTTCGCTGTGTCTTTCCCACCGCCGCCGCGACAGAAACTTCCCTGTCAATTACTATAGAAAAACAACCGAGTGGGATTCATTCCCTCGCCACTTTGGTTCTTTAATATGAAAATCTAAGTAAAAGCCAAAAACCATCGCCCAACGTGGGGCTCGAACCCACGACCCTGAGATTAAGAGTCCAATGCTCTACCGACTGAGCAAGCCGGGCCACACGCGCTTCGCTGTGTCTTTCCCACCGCCGCCGCGGCAGAAACTTCCCTATCAATTACTATAGAAAAACAACCGAGTGGGATTCATTCCCTCGCCACTTTGGTTCTTCAATATGAAAATCTAAGTAAAAGCCAAAAACCATCGCCCAACGTGGGGCTCGAACCCACGACCCTGAGATTAAAAGTCTCATGCTCTACCGACTGAGCTAGCCGGGCCACACGCGTTTCGCTGTGTCTTTCCCACCGCCGCCGCGACAGAACCTTCCCTGTCAATTACTATAGAAAAACAACCGTGTGGCATTTATTCCCCTGCCACTTTGGTTCTTCAATATGAAAATCTAAGTAAAAGCCAAAAACCATCGCCCAACGTGGGGCTCGAACCCACGACCCTGAGATTAAGAGTCTCATGCTCTACCGACTGAGCTAGCCGGGCCACACGCGCTCGCTGTGTCTTTCCCACCGCCGCCGCGACAGAGCCTTCCCTGTCAATTACTATAGAAAAACAACCGAGTGGGATGCATTCCCTCGCCACTTTGGTTCTTCAATATGAAAATCTAAGTAAAAGCCAAAAACCATCGCCCAACGTGGGGCTCGAACCCACGACCCTGAGATTAAGAGTCTCATGCTCTACCGACTGAGCTAGCCGGGCCACACGCGCTCGCTGTGTCTTTCCCACCGCCGCCGCGACAGAGCCTTCCCTGTCAATTACTATAGAAAAACAACCGAGTGGGATGCATTCCCTCGCCACTTTGGTTCTTCAATATGAAAATCTAAGTATAAGCCAAAAACCATCGCCCAACGTGGGGCTCGAACCCACGATCCTGAAATTAAGAGTCTCATGCTCTACCGACTGAGCTAGCCGGGCCACACGCGCTCGCTGTGTCTTTCCCACCGCCCCCGCGACAGAGCCTTCCCTGTCAATTACTGTAGAAAAACAACCGAGTGGGATGCATTCCCTCGCCACTTTGGTTCTTCAATATGAAAATCTAAGTAAAAGCCAAAAACCATCGCCCAACGTGGGGCTCGAACCCACGACCCTGAGATTAAGAGTCCAATGCTCTACCGACTGAGCTAGCCGGGCCACACGCGCTTCGCTGTGTCTTTCCCACCGCCGCCGCGACAGAAAATTCCCTGTCAATTACTATAGAAAAACAACCGAGTGGGATTCATTCCCTCGCCACTTTGGTTCTTCAATATGAAAATCTAAGTAAAAGCCAAAAACCATCGCCCAACGTGGGGCTCGAACCCACGACCCTGAGATTAAGAGTCTCATGCTCTACCGACTGAGCTAGCCGGGCCACACGCGCTTCGCTGTCTTTCCCACCGCCGCCGCGACAGAACCTTCCCTGTCAATTACTATAGAAAAACAACCGTGTGGCATTTATTCCCCTGCCACTTTGGTTCTTCAATATGAAAATCTAAGTAAAAGCCAAAAACCATCGCCCAACGTGGGGCTCGAACCCACGACCCTGAGATTAAGAGTCTCATGCTCTACCGACTGAGCTAGCCGGGCCACACGCGCTCGCTGTGTCTTTCCCACGGCCGCCACGACAGAGCCTTCCCTGTCAATTACTGTAGAAAAACAACCGAGTGGGATGCATTCCCTCGCCACTTTATTCTTCAATATGAAAATCTAAGTATAAGCCAAAAACCATCGCCCAACGTGGGGCTCGAACCCACGACCCTGAGATTAAGAGTCTCATGCTCTACCGACTGAGCTAGCCGGGCCACACGCGCTCGCTATGTCTTTCCCACCGCCGCCGCGACAGAGCCTTCCCTGTCAATTACTATAGAAAAACAACCGAGTGGGATGCATTCCCTCGCCACTTTGGTTCTTCAATATGAAAATCTAAGTAAAAGCCAAAAACCATCGCCCAACGCGGGGCTCGAACCCACGACCCTGAAATTAAGAGTCTCATGCTCTACCGACTGAGCTAGCCGGGCCGCACGCGCTCGCTGTGTCTTTCCCACCGCCGCCGCGACAGAGCCTTCCCTGTCAATTACTATAGAAAAACAACCGAGTGGGATTCATTCCCTCGCCACTTTGGTTCTTCAATAGGAAAATCTAAGTAAAAGCCAAAAACCATCGCCCAACGCGGGGCTCGAACCCACGACCCTGAAATTAAGAGTCTCATGCTCTACCGACTGAGCTAGCCGGGCCACACGCGCTCGCTGTGTCTTTCCCACCGCCGCCGCGACAGAAACTTCCCTGTCAATTACTATAGAAAAACAACCGAGTGGGATGCATTCCCTCGCCACTTTGGTTCTTCAATATGAAAATCTAAGTAAAAGCCAAAACCCATCGCCCAACGTGGGGCTCGAACCCACGACCCTGAGATTAAGAGTCTCATGCTCTATAACTGAGCTAGCCGGGCCACGCGTGCACGCTGTGTCTTTCCCACCGCCGCCGCGACAGAGCCTTCCCTGTCAATTACTGTAGAAAAACTACCGAGTGGGATGCATTCCCTCGCCACTTTGGTTCTTCAATATGAAAATCTAAGTATAAGCCAAAAACCATCGCCCAACGTGGGGCTCGAACCCACGACCCTGAAATTAAGAGTCTCATTCTCTACCGACTGAGCTAGCCGGGCCACACGCGCTCGCTATGTCTTTCCCACCGCCGCCGCGACAGAGCCTTCCCTGTCAATTACTGTAGAAAAACAACCGAGTGGGATTCATTCCCTCGCCACTTTGGTTCTTCAATATGAAAATCTAAGTAAAAGCCAAAAACCATCGCCCAACGTGGGGCTCGAACCCACGACCCTGAGATTAAGAGTCCAATGCTCTACCGACTGAGCTAGCCGGGCCACACGCGCTTCGCTGTGTCTTTCCCACCGCCGCCGCGACAGAAACTTCCCTGTCAATTACTATAGAAAAACAACCGAGTGGGATTCATTCCCTCGCCACTTTGGTTCTTCAATATGAAAATCTAAGTAAAAGCCAAAAACCATCGCCCAACGTGGGGCTCGAACCCACGACCCTCCGATTAACAGTCTCATGCTCTACCGACTGAGCTAGCCGGGCCACACGCGCTTCGCTGTGTCTTTCCCACCGCCGCCGCGACAGAACCTTCCCTGTCAATTACTATAGAAAAACAACCGTGTGGCATTTATTCCCCTGCCACTTTGGTTCTTCAATATGAAAATCTAAGTAAAAGCCAAAAACCATCGCCCAACGTGGGGCTCGAACCCACGACCCTGAGATTAAGAGTCTCATGCTCTACCGACTGAGCTAGCCGGGCCACACGCGCTTCGCTGTGTCTTTCCCACCGCCGCCGCGACAGAGCCTTCCCTGTCAATTACTGTAGAAAAACAACCGAGTGGGATGCATTCCCTCGCCACTTTGGTTCTTCAATATGAAAATCTAAGTATAAGCCAAAAACCATCGCCCAACGTGGGGCTCGAACCCACGACCCTGAAATTAAGAGTCTCATGCTCTACCGACTGAGCTAGCCGGGCCACACGCGCTCGCTATGTCTTTCCCACCGCCGCCGCGACAGAGCCTTCCCTGTCAATTACTATAGAAAAACAACCGAGTGGGATTCATTCCCTCGCCACTTTGGTTCTTCAATATGAAAATCTAAGTAAAAGCCAACAACCATCGCCCAACGTGGTGCTCGAACCCACGACCCTGAGATTAAGAGTCTCATGCTCTACCGACTGAGCTAGCCGGGCCACACGCGCTTCGCTGTGTCTTTCCCACCGCCGCCGCGACAGAACCTTCCCTGTCAATTACTATAGAAAAACAACCGAGTGGGATGCATTCCCTCGCCACTTTGGTTCTTCAATATGAAAATCTAAGTAAAAGCCAAAAACCATCGCCCAACGTGGGGCTCGAACCCACGACCCTGAGATTAAGAGTCCAATGCTCTACCGACTGAGCTAGCCGGGCCACACGCGCTTCGCTGTGTCTTTCCCACCGCCGCCGCGACAGAAACTTCCCTGTCAATTACTATAGAAAAACAACCGAGTGGGATGCATTCCCTCGCCACTTTGGTTCTTCAATATGAAAATCTAAGTAAAAGCCAAAAACCATCGCCCAACGTGGTGCTCGAACCCACGACCCTGAGATTAAGAGTCCAATGCTCTACCGACTGAGCTAGCCGGGCCACACGCGCTTCGCTGTGTCTTTCCCACCGCCGCCGCGACAGAACCTTCCCTGTCAATTACTATAGAAAAACAACCGAGTGGGATGCATTCCCTCGCCACTTTGGTTCTTCAATATGAAAATCTAAGTAAAAGCCAAAACCCATCGCCCAACGTGGGGCTCGAACCCACGACCCTGAGATTAAGAGTCTCATGCTCTACCGACTGAGCTAGCCGGGCCACACGCGCTTCGCTGTGTCTTTCCCACCGCCGCCGCGACAGAACCTTCCCTGTCAATTACTATAGAAAAACAACCGAGTGGGATGCATTCCCTCGCCACTTTGGTTCTTCAATATGAAAATCTAAGTAAAAGCCAAAACCCATCGCCCAACGTGGGGCACGAACCCACGACCCTGAGATTAAGAGTCTCATGCTCTACCGACTGAGCTACCCGGGCCACACGCGCTTCGCTGTGTTTTTCCCACCGCCGCCGCGACAGAACCTTCCCTGTCAATTACTATAGAAAAACAACCGTGTGGCATTTATTCCCCTGCCACTTTGGTTCTTCAATATGAAAATCTAAGTAAAAGCCAAAAACCATCGCCCAACGTGGGGCTCGAACCCACGACCCTGAGATTAAGAGTCTCATGCTCTACCGACTGAGCTAGCCGGGCCACACGCGCTTCGCTGTGTCTTTCCCACCGCCGCCGCGACAGAACCTTCCCTGTCCATTACTATAGAAAAAACAACCGAGTGGGATTCATTCCCTCGCCACTTTGGTTCTTCAATATGAAAATCTAAGTAAAAGCCAAAAACCATCGCCCAACGTGGGGCTCGAACCCACGACCCTGAGATTAAGAGTCTCATGCTCTACCGACTGAGCTAGCCGGGCCACACGCGCTTCGCTGTGTCTTTCCCACCGCCGCCGCGACAGAGCCTTCCCTGTCAATTACTATAGAAAAACAACCGAGTGGGATGCTTTCCCTCGCCACTTTGGTTCTTCAATATGAAAATCTAAGTAAAAGCCAAAAACCATCGCCCAACGTGGGGCTCGAACCCACGACCCTGAGATTAAGAGTCTCATGCTCTACCGACTGAGCTAGCCGGGCCACACGCGATTCGCTGTGTCTTTCCCACCGCCGCCGCGACAGAACCTTACCTGTCAATTACTATAGAAAAACAACCGAGTGGGATTCATTCCCTCGCCACTTTGGTTCTTCAATATGAAAATCTAAGTAAAAGCCAAAAACCATCGCCCAACGTGGGGCTCGAACCCACGACCCTGAGATTAAGAGTCTCATGCTCTACCGACTGAGCTAGCCGGGCCACACGCGCTTCGCTGTGTCTTTCCCACCGCCGCCGCGACAGTACCTTCCCTGTCAATTACTATAGAAAAACAACCGAGTGGGATGCATTCCCTCGCCACTTTGGTTCTTCAATATGAAAATCTAAGTAAAAGCCAAAAACCATCGCCCAACGTGGGGCTCGAACCCACGACCCTGAGATTAAGAGTCTCATGCTCTACCGACTGAGCTAGCCGGGCCACACGCGCTTCGCTGTGTCTTTCCCACCGCCGCCGCGACAGAACCTTCCCTGTCAATTACTATAGAAAAACAACCGAGTGGGATTCATTCCCTCGCCACTTTGGTTCTTCAATATGAAAATCTAATAAAAGCCAAAAACCATCGCCCAACTTGGGGCTCGAACCCACGACCCTGAGATTAAGAGTCTCATGCTCTACCGACTGAGCTAGCCGGGCCACACGCGCTTCGCTGTGTCTTTCCCACCGCCGCCGCGACAGAACCTTCCCTGTCAATTACAATAGAAAAACAACCGAGTGGGATTCATTCCCTCGCCACTTTGGTTCTTCAATATGAAAATCTAAGTAAAAGCCAAAAACCATCGCCCAACGTGGGGCTCGAACCCACGACCCTGAGATTAAGAGTCTCATGCTCTACCGACTGAGCAAGCCGGGCCACACGCGCTTCGCTGTGTCTTTCCCACCGCCGCCGCGACAGAACCTTCCCTGTCAATTACTATAGAAAAAACAACCGAGTGGGATTCATTCCCTCGCCACTTTGGTTTTTCAATATGAAAATCTGAGTAAAAGCCAAAAACCATCGCCCAACGTGGGTCTCGAACCCACGACCCTGAGATTAAGAGTCTCATGCTCTACCGACTGAGCTAGCCGGGCCACACGCGCTTCGCTGTGTCTTTCCCACCGCCGCCGCGACAGAACCTTCCCTGTCAATTACTATAGAAAAACAACCGAGTGGGATGCATTCCCTCGCCACTTTGGTTCTTCAATATGAAAATCTAAGTAAAAGCCAAAACCCATCGCCCAACGTGGGGCTCGAACCCACGACCCTGAGATTAAGAGTCTCATGCTCTACCGACTGAGCTAGCCGGGCCACACGCGCTTTGCTGTGTCTTTCCCACCGCCGCCGCGACAGAACCTTCCCTGTCAATTACTATAGAAAAAACAACCGAGTGGGATTCATTCCCTCGCCACTTTGGTTCTTCAATATGAAAATCTAATAAAAGCCAAAAACCATCGCCCAACTTGGGGCTCCAACCCACGACCCTGAGATTAAGAGTCTCATGCTCTACCGACTGAGCTAGCCGGGCCACACGCGCTTCGCTGTGTCTTTCCCACCGCCGCCGCGACAGAACCTTCCTTGTCAATTACTATAGAAAAACAACCGAGTGGGATTCATTCCCTCGCCACTTTGGTTCTTCAATATGAAAATCTAAGTAAAAGCCAAAAACCATCGCCCAACGTGGGGCTCGAACCCACGACCCTGAGATTAAGAGTCTCATGCTCTACCGACTGAGCCAGCCGGGCCACACGCGCTTCGCTGTGTCTTTCCCACCGCCGCCGCGACAGAACCTTCCCTGTCAATTACTATAGAAAAAACAACCGAGTGGGATTCATTCCCTCGCCACTTTGGTTTTTCAATATGAAAATCTGAGTAAAAGCCAAAAACCATCGCCCAACGTGGGTCTCGAACCCACGACCCTGAGATTAAGAGTCTCATGCTCTACCGACTGAGCTAGCCGGGCCACACGCGCTCGCTGTGTCTTTCCCACCGCCCCCGCGACAGAGCCTTCCCTGTCAATTACTGTAGAAAAACAACCGAGTGGGATGCATTCCCTCGCCACTTTGGTTCTTCAATATGAAAATCTAAGTAAAAGCCAAAAACCATCGCCCAACGTGGGGCTCGAACCCACGACCCTGAGATTAAGAGTCCAATGCTCTACCGACTGAGCTAGCCGGGCCACACGCGCTTCGCTGTGTCTTTCCCACCGCCGCCGCGACAGAAACTTCCCTGTCAATTACTATAGAAAAACAACCGAGTGGGATTCATTCCCTCGCCACTTTGGTTCTTCAATATGAAAATCTAAGTAAAAGCCAAAAACCATCGCCCAACGTTGGGCTCGAACCCACGACCCTGAGATTAAGAGTCTCATGCTCTACCGACTGAGCTAGCCGGGCCACACGCGCTTCGCTGTCTTTCCCACCGCCGCCGCGACAGAACCTTCCCTGTCAATTACTATAGAAAAACAACCGTGTGGCATTTATTCCCCTGCCACTTTGGTTCTTCAATATGAAAATCTAAGTAAAAGCCAAAAACCATCGCCCAACGTGGGGCTCGAACCCACGACCCTGAGATTAAGAGTCTCATGCTCTACCGACTGAGCTAGCCGGGCCACACGCGCTCGCTGTGTCTTTCCCACCGCCGCCGCGACAGAGCCTTCCCTGTCAATTACTGTAGAAAAACAACCGAGTGGGATGCATTCCCTCGCCACTTTATTCTTCAATATGAAAATCTAAGTATAAGCCAAAAACCATCGCCCAACGTGGGGCTCGAACCCACGACCCTGAGATTAAAAGTCTCATGCTCTACCGACTGAGCTAGCCGGGCCACACGCGCTCGCTATGTCTTTCCCACCGCCGCCGCGACAGAGCCTTCCCTGTCAATTACTATAGAAAAACAACCGAGTGGGATGCATTCCCTCGCCACTTTGGTTCTTCTATATGAAAATCTAAGTAAAAGCCAAAAACCATCGCCCAACGCGGGGCTCGAACCCACGACCCTGAAATTAAGAGTCTCATGCTCTACCGACTGAGCTAGCCGGGCCACACGCGCTCGCTGTGTCTTTCCCACCGCCGCCGCGACAGAGCCTTCCCTGTCAATTACTATAGAAAAACAACCGAGTGGGATTCATTCCCTCGCCACTTTGGTTCTTCAATAGGAAAATCTAAGTAAAAGCCAAAAACCATCGCCCAACGCGGGGCTCGAACCCACGACCCTGAAATTAAGAGTCTCATGCTCTACCGACTGAGCTAGCCGGGCCACACGCGCTCGCTGTGTCTTTCCCACCGCCGCCGCAACAGAAACTTCCCTGTCAATTACTATAGAAAAACAACCGAGTGGGATGCATTCCCTCGCCACTTTGGTTCTTCAATATGAAAATCTAAGTAAAAGCCAAAACCCATCGCCCAACGTGGGGCTCGAACCCACGACCCTGAGATTAAGAGTCTCATGCTCTATAACTGAGCTAGCCGGGCCACGCGTGCACGCTGTGTCTTTCCCACCGCCGCCGCGACAGAGCCTTCCCTGTCAATTACTGTAGAAAAACTACCGAGTGGGATGCATTCCCTCGCCACTTTGGTTCTTCAATATGAAAATCTAAGTATAAGCCAAAAACCATCGCCCAACGTGGGGCTCGAACCCACGACCCTGAAATTAAGAGTCTCATTCTCTACCGACTGAGCTAGCCGGGCCACACGCGCTCGCTATGTCTTTCCCACCGCCGCCGCGACAGAGCCTTCCCTGTCAATTACTGTAGAAAAACAACCGAGTGGGATTCATTCCCTCGTCACTTTGGTTCTTCAATATGAAAATCTAAGTAAAAGCCAAAAACCATCGCCCAACGTGGGGCTCGAACCCACGACCCTGAGATTAAGAGTCCAATGCTCTACCGACTGAGCTAGCCGGGCCACACGCGCTTCGCTGTGTCTTTCCCACCGCCGCCGCGACAGAAACTTCCCTGTCAATTACTATAGAAAAACAACCGAGTGGGATTCATTCCCTCGCCACTTTGGTTCTTCAATATGAAAATCTAAGTAAAAGCCAAAAACCATCGCCCAACGTGGGGCTCGAACCCACGACCCTCCGATTAACAGTCTCATGCTCTACCGACTGAGCTAGCCGGGCCACACGCGCTTCGCTGTGTCTTTCCCACCGCCGCCGCGACAGAACCTTCCCTGTCAATTACTATAGAAAAACAACCGTGTGGCATTTATTCCCCTGCCACTTTGGTTCTTCAATATGAAAATCTAAGTAAAAGCCAAAAACCATCGCCCAACGTGGGGCTCGAACCCACGACCCTGAGATTAAGAGTCTCATGCTCTACCGACTGAGCTAGCCGGGCCACACGCGCTTCGCTGTGTCTTTCCCACCGCCGCCGCGACAGAGCCTTCCCTGTCAATTACTGTAGAAAAACAACCGAGTGGGATGCATTCCCTCGCCACTTTGGTTCTTCAATATGAAAATCTAAGTATAAGCCAAAAACCATCGCCCAACGTGGGGCTCGAACCCACGACCCTGAAATTAAGAGTCTCATGCTCTACCGACTGAGCTAGCCGGGCCACACGCGCTCGCTATGTCTTTCCCACCGCCGCCGCGACAGAGCCTTCCCTGTCAATTACTATAGAAAAACAACCGAGTGGGATTCATTCCCTCGCCACTTTGGTTCTTCAATATGAAAATCTAAGTAAAAGCCAACAACCATCGCCCAACGTGGTGCTCGAACCCACGACCCTGAGATTAAGAGTCTCATGCTCTACCGACTGAGCTAGCCGGGCCACACGCGCTTCGCTGTGTCTTTCCCACCGCCGCCGCGACAGAACCTTCCCTGTCAATTACTATAGAAAAACAACCGAGTGGGATGCATTCCCTCGCCACTTTGGTTCTTCAATATGAAAATCTAAGTAAAAGCCAAAAACCATCGCCCAACGTGGGGCTCGAACCCACGACCCTGAGATTAAGAGTCCAATGCTCTACCGACTGAGCTAGCCGGGCCACACGCGCTTCGCTGTGTCTTTCCCACCGCCGCCGCGACAGAAACTTCCCTGTCAATTACTATAGAAAAACAACCGAGTGGGATGCATTCCCTCGCCACTTTGGTTCTTCAATATGAAAATCTAAGTAAAAGCCAAAACCCATCGCCCAACGTGGGGCTCGAACCCACGACCCTGAGATTAAGAGTCTCATGCTCTATAACTGAGCTAGCCGGGCCACGCGTGCACGCTGTGTCTTTCCCACCGCCGCCGCGACAGAGCCTTCCCTGTCAATTACTGTAGAAAAACTACCGAGTGGGATGCATTCCCTCGCCACTTTGGTTCTTCAATATGAAAATCTAAGTAAAAGCCAAAACCCATCGCCCAACGTGGGGCTCGAACCCACGACCCTGAGATTAAGAGTCTCATGCTCTACCGACTGAGCTAGCCGGGCCACACGCGCTTCGCTGTGTCTTTCCCACCGCCGCCGCGACAGAACCTTCCCTGTCAATTACTATAGAAAAACAACCGAGTGGGATGCATTCCCTCGCCACTTTGGTTCTTCAATATGAAAATCTAAGTAAAAGCCAAAACCCATCGCCCAACGTGGGGCACGAACCCACGACCCTGAGATTAAGATTCTCATGCTCTACCGACTGAGCTACCCGGGCCACACGCGCTTCGCTGTGTTTTTCCCACCGCCGCCGCGACAGAACCTTCCCTGTCAATTACTATAGAAAAACAACCGTGTGGCATTTATTCCCCTGCCACTTTGGTTCTTCAATATGAAAATCTAAGTAAAAGCCAAAAACCATCGCCCAACGTGGGGCTCGAACCCACGACCCTGAGATTAAGAGTCTCATGCTCTACCGACTGAGCTAGCCGGGCCACACGCGCTTCGCTGTGTCTTTCCCACCGCCGCCGCGACAGAACCTTCCCTGTCCATTACTATAGAAAAAACAACCGAGTGGGATTCATTCTCTCGCCACTTTGGTTCTTCAATATGAAAATCTAAGTAAAAGCCAAAAACCATCGCCCAACGTGGGGTCGAACCCACGACCCTGAGATTAAGAGTCTCATGCTCTACCGACTGAGCTAGCCGGGCCACACGCGCTTCGCTGTGTCTTTCCCACCGCCGCCGCGACAGAGCCTTCCCTGTCAATTACTATAGAAAAACAACCGAGTGGGATGCTTTCCCTCGCCACTTTGGTTCTTCAATATGAAAATCTAAGTAAAAGCCAAAAACCATCGCCCAACGTGGGGCTCGAACCCACGACCCTGAGATTAAGAGTCTCATGCTCTACCGACTGAGCTAGCCGGGCCACACGCGATTCGCTGTGTCTTTCCCACCGCCGCCGCGACAGAACCTTACCTGTCAATTACTATAGAAAAACAACCGAGTGGGATTCATTCCCTCGCCACTTTGGTTCTTCAATATGAAAATCTAAGTAAAAGCCAAAAACCATCGCCCAACGTGGGGCTCGAACCCACGACCCTGAGATTAAGAGTCTCATGCTCTACCGACTGAGCTAGCCGGGCCACACGCGCTTCGCTGTGTCTTTCCCACCGCCGCCGCGACAGTACCTTCCCTGTCAATTACTATAGAAAAACAACCGAGTGGGATGCATTCCCTCGCCACTTTGGTTCTTCAATATGAAAATCTAAGTAAAAGCCAAAAACCATCGCCCAACGTAAGGCTCGAACCCACGACCCTGAGATTAAGAGTCTCATGCTCTACCGACTGAGCTAGCCGGGCCACACGCGCTTCGCTGTGTCTTTCCCACCGCCGCCGCGACAGAACCTTCCCTGTCAATTACTATAGAAAAACAACCGAGTGGGATTCATTCCCTCGCCACTTTGGTTCTTCAATATGAAAATCTAATAAAAGCCAAAAACCATCGCCCAACTTGGGGCTCGAACCCACGACCCTGAGATTAAGAGTCTCATGCTCTACCGACTGAGCTAGCCGGGCCACACGCGCTTCGCTGTGTCTTTCCCACCGCCGCCGCGACAGAACCTTCCCTGTCAATTACAATAGAAAAACAACCGAGTGGGATTCATTCCCTCGCCACTTTGGTTCTTCAATATGAAAATCTAAGTAAAAGCCAAAAACCATCGCCCAACGTGGGGCTCGAACCCACGACCCTGAGATTAAGAGTCTC
>JAZDUA010000119.1:555000-835000 GCA_038098605.1 Gryllus longicercus | reverse complement strand
GCGCACCTCCGCCGCCTCCGCCGCCGCCGCCACCCGCTGCTGCCGCGTCGCCATTTCCACTCACTCGCGTGCCACGGCCCCCTGCGTTTTGTTAGGGAGGTTTCGCGAAGCGTAGCAATCGAATGCGTTTTCGATCTTCGCAGTTCTAGTCGCGCACCAGTAGGGATTTTGTACACGACCATATTATCCATTTTCTGGGCTAGGTGATGCAATGAAGTGATGCAAAACGTGAACTGCGCATATGTAGAAGATCAATAGTGTTTTAACGTTCGAGGATGCATAAACTTCCTGGTGTGTGCACCCGCGATCTATCGATCATCTGCGCATTCGCAGTCTAATTTTTGCATCACTTTTGTGCATCTGCACATGCGCAGAAGATCGATAATGCTGTCTGCGATGGCGTGCACGAATATCCTACTTTTGTGCATCTGTGCGTGCGCAGAAGATCGAGATTGCAGACGACTGATGGACGCTGTACAGTGAGGTGACAAAAGTCTTGAGATACCCAGAGACCTATTCAGGAAGTATCAGGCGCCCATGGCAACATCGAGTTTTCGCCTCCGTCAGGATACTTCAAATTACGTTTTTTGTGTAAGGATGTTTGTTTTAGCGGGTATACTATTAATAGCGCCCCTTGTAAGTGGCGTCCATGGCAGGCGCTATGTCTACCATACCTTAGACACGCCTCGAAAGATCCTCCTAATGCCGTGTCGGATCTCTTTTTGCCCGCGAAGTGCTGCAACTCAATGTGGCATGGTCTCTACAAGTCGTTGGAATTCCCCTAGAGAAATGTTGAGCCATGCTGTCTCTATAGTCGTCCAAAGTTGCGAAAGTGTTGCCGGGTAAGGATTTTGTGCACGAACTGACCTATCGATTATGTCACATAAATGTTCGTCGAAATTCATGTCGGGTCTTCAGGATGGCCAAATCATTCGCTCGAATTGTTCGAAATCTTCTTCAACCCAATCGCGAACAGTTGTGGTCCGGTGACGTTGTGCATAGAAATTCCATAATTGTTTGGAAACATGCATTCCATGAATGACAAATGATATCCAAGTAGCTGAACATAACTATTCACAGTCATAAATCGGTTCATTTGGATCAGAGGACCCAGTCCATTCCATGTAAAAGCAGCTCATAACATTTTAGAGCCACCACCAGCTTGCACAGCGCCTTATTGACAATTGGCTTCGTGGGGTCTTCGCTACACTCGAACCCTACCATCAAATCTTCCTAACTGAAATCGAGACTCATCTCACCAAGCCACGGTTTTCTAATCGTCATGGAGTCCAATCAATATGGTTAGATACCAGAAGACGCGCTGGAGGTGATGTGCTGTAAGTAAGGGCCGAGCTGGTCTTCTGCTGCTATACCCTTTAAAAGCCAAATTTTACCACGTAGTTGTCTATTAGCTCTGTCAGAGATAGAGATGAAAATCATATTTTTGAAAGACCATATAAACTGTACTGTACAGTATTGTACCATATGTACTGTACAGAGCCCAGGTAAAAGATGCAACAGAACCAGCAGCTGTTAAAATTGGAAATAGGCCTGCCATGTGATAGAAAGATCATCGGTGGTCGTATGCTACTGCGCACATTGGGATAAAATGGACTAATTCTTGGCCAAAAGTCAAAAAATAAGTTATAATATATCACAAATTAACATGAATACAAGTATTCTATTAAAATCAAAGCATCATGAATCGATATGACTACTCAAGTGGGTTGCCCGGTTTTATGAAAAAGGTGCTGGAAGTTGGCACTTCTGTAAGAAAGTTGTAAGGCGCGAGTGCGATACATGTAAAAGTGCAGAGTATTTTTTATCTTGTAGCAGTATTTTGTTGTTAGGATCGTAGTCACAGTATGAATATTGGCAATGAAGGTAAGCTTTATTACTTCTAATAAGAAAAGTAGATGTAGTTATTCACATCGCGTAATATTCGTGCCTTAAACATATCCTGTTACTGTTAGCGTATTTTAGTTTATGTTCATGTTTACATTGGCTTATAACTAATAAGCTGCGGTTGGCTGCGCTGAATATATTTCTAAATTATCATTCAACTAAAGGAGATAATGTTTTACATAATTTTAGCTGCCGCTACCTGCCGCTTTACACGAAATTTGTGGTTTTTCAGGTGTGTGTGTCGTATCAATCGAAAAGACCTATTCATTGTGTGGCATGCAGCGGAGGTATATAGACGCAAGAAAATTAAGAAGTGTTAATTACAAGGTATAATTTAGAGAAGTTTAGTTAGATCATGAAGGGTTTGATAATGGCACAAAATTTTATTTAATTTTTATTTTGTTTGTAATTGTAATTCTCCCGATGATTTTGTAATTTTAGTAATTTAATTATTTCATTAATTTCTTTTTTTATCCATCTACTAATCAGTAAAATCAGGAATATTTTAAAATATATTTTGCTGTCAATTGTAATTATATATATAATCCAGGGAGGGGCTATATATATATATATATATATATATATATATATATATATATATATATATATATATATATACATACATACATACATACTTATTTTTATGTAGAAGAACCAAACTGCACATACAGCCCCTCCCTGGAGAGCCAGGAGGTCCTTGCCCTAAATTGTAATTGTAATGGGTCTGTGACAATACTAATTAGCTGCCTATTCGAATAGCCGAGGTTGCTAAGGCAGTAGGGCTGTGGCGATCTCGGACGGAAGGATCACGAGTTAGAGTTGCGCCTGGGTGTGTTTGTGTATGTCCGTATACGTGTGTCGTCCATTCAACCTACATTATCATCATCATTCCGTCTTCTATTCCCCCAGGACTAGCAACTCGAGGGGATAAAAATTAGATTCAGCATAATGTTAATTCCCCCCAAAAGGAGACACATACCCGGGATAAATGTTACTGAGCCTCGACAAGTGCACATGTGCTGCGTGGTCCATGGCGGCCAATTCACGACAAAAGAAAAAGTTCTAACAACTCTATGCAAACGTCGCAGCTGTAAGTTATTAAGTTCTGGCCGTCGGCCTCTGCGTTGTCCAAGATGAGAGGATATGCCTGAAATTACGTATTCTCGGCACACGTGACACTGCGGATCTCAAAATGTAACGATTTCCGAAATGGAATGTCCCATACGTGTAGCTCCAACTACTCTTCCGCGTTCATAGTCTATTATTTCCCGTGGTGCAGTCATAATCCCCTCAGAAACCTTTTTCACGTGAAGAGCACACTACAGCGGTGAGTGGTTAGTGGCATTCGCCTGACCCTGTGAGTGTCTCTTCGAAATGGTTGTCGCCTCTTGATGTACTGGTTCAGGGTTTGCAGACTCATCTCCCCCGTATGGGGACGGGGATCAGGGGTCTGGGTAGTTATTTTATTGGGGAAGATGGGATATTTTGTTAGGGGTTCCTAGGAAGCATGAAAGGAGGAAAAGAATGGGGATTTTGTGACGATGGGGTGGGGAAGGGGAGGGGGGGCAAGGGGAAGGTCCTTTTCGGGTTGGCGGGTGCTGTAGCTGACGAAAGGAGTGTTTGGATTTCCATGTTTTTGTTTCGTGTTTGTCGTTACCGTTGTGTCTTTTTGCTTGCCACGTCTGTTGTTTGCCATGTGGCTTAGATTCTGCCAGGGGGAGTAGGAGAATGTCTAATGGGCGTTTCTTGCGGGTGTGTCAAGACGGGTTCCTGACGATGTAGTGTTGGCGTCGATTAGTTTTCGGAATATAGGGTTGTTTTTATCTTTTATGATGTGTTCTATTGCAGAGTGGTGGTAAGAATGTGGGAGGGTTACGTTAAGATTTTAGGGAGTTGAAGGAATTGTGTATGAGAGGGCGAAATATGAGGTGGAGGACGTAGTTTTCCACTCGAGTTATTTTCAAGTGGATGTCGTGGGAAGTGGCGAACTAAGTGGGATGTGCTTAGGATATGATAGGACAGATGTAGGTGTACAAGGTTTGGAGGTTCTTTTTTCTGAGAAGGGATGGGTAGGTGAGGATAGGGTACAAGGCACTGATGATTCGGGTAACTTTGGCTCGGTGAATGTGGTTCGTCCAACGAACCAACGTATTTCACTTAGTCTTTCCAGGGGATGGGCAATGGTAAGGGGAGGGGTTGGTGGTCAAGGTTTTATAGGAAAAGAGGATTGCGGTTGATTTTGAATTGTTGATGATGATGATGAAGGTGATAATGGCATTTTGGGAGACCCGGAGTTTGAATTATCTAATGCTTCTTGAAGTAGGATGAGGGATCGGTTTAAGTAATGAAAGGATATAAGGAGGAAAAAGTCATCAACGTATAGGAAGGTTTGTACTCCAGGGGTAAGTGGGACATCATTGAAATAAATGGGGAACATTCGGGGATAGCACCGCACCTTGTGGGACGCCGATTTGGATAGGATAGTTGGGTTAGAGGCTTTGGATTAGTCGCGAACGTGGAAGGATAGTTGGTTGAGATAGATTTGGAGTAGTGAGTGGAAATGATTTGCGATATAAGGACGGATTTTAATGAAAGATTGGGTGGGCGATGATGTCGTATGTTGTGTGAAGTCAGAATGGTGGGGATCTCTTTCTGTTCTTGGAGTGGAGTAGCTACTTTCAAGGGCGAGATTTATTTATTTATTTACGTCAAAAACAATTAAAAACTGTATGTGACGTGCTATGGGGAGAAGTTAATTTGAAGTTATATTTATGTCCAGAAGCAAAACAACGGGCCATCTCAGCCCGGCAGCGGGGATCAGGGAAACTGGACAAAATCCTGATCGAGATGGGGATCATTGACCCTCAATGAAGCTCAAGTACCATACTTGTTACAGGTTCTTTAGAATTATACAATCCAAATGATATATAATACATTCAATGTCATTATTAAAATTAATATAATTATATTAAGAGCAGCAGAGCGATCCTCTCGGGAGCCAAATGGAGAGGTGTTGATAAAGGTATCTAGGATGGATGTTAGGAGTAAAAGGAGGATTTTTTCAAAACCTTTTGCTGAAGGTTGGCAGGAGGCGTATGGGGCGGTGGTTTGACAGGAGCCAATGATCCATGATGGGAGCATGGTCACGCGAGCGGTTGTCCAAGCGATGGAAACGAAGACAGGAGTTTAGGATGGGGGTAAGCGGGCATTTTTGTTAGGTTTCTGAGTTGGGATGGGAAGACTCCATCGGGTCCTGGGGATTTTGTAGTCTATCGTCTTTAGGATTTGTTTTACTTCAGCGTCGTTCGTCGTCTATATTTGTTGATTTTCGAGTGGTAGTGAAGGGATTCTTAGGTATTTGTGGAGACCATTGTCTGGGATTGGGATATGGGGGGGGGAAGCGTTTGGCTAAGGATTGGGCGAGGGTGTAGGTGATTGTTTGAGCATCAAACATGAGGGTATTATTGTTGGTTAGGTATATGGATATTGAGGAGAGTTATTTCGTACTGCCTTTATTACTATATATTGTTGGGGTTGTGGTTGTCCTTTGGTAGGTCTTATTTGTGAGTCTCGTGTTGTCGCAGTAGATAATATATTCGTCTTTGTGTCTGTTTTAATTGTTTCTTGTCCTCGTCTGTATCGTTTGTGTCTAATCATTGAGAGGATTTCATCGGGAAGGGTGGGGTGGTAATTTGTCGTGTAGATTGTTGTTATTATTGTATACTGTTAATATGTATTATAATTAATATTCTTGTATAATATTAATAATTATTATAATTATTATTGTTATTATTATTATTATTAAAGAAAATGTTGACGTATTTTGAAGCCATTTTTGGGAATATCTTAATGTCACATTTGATAAAAAGTGTCACGTTTTCAACCTCTCGTAAGCTGGTACTACAACAATCGGTTACCACAAAAACAAATGTCACCATTTAGAACTATTTAATTGCTAATTAATTACACAAAAATTAATTTTTTTGGTCTTCAATTTTTTGTGTAATTAATGGTGAGCTAGCGTACGATTAAGCTTGCTCACCACAATCGGTTACTTAACAAAATATGTCATCTTGCAGAAAGATTAAATTGCTAATCAATTGCCCCAAAAATTAATTTTATTGCTCTTCAAACTTCCGAGTAATTAATTCTGAGCTGCCTTGGGCGCACCCTCTGACCGGCTGACGGCGAGCCTCCAGCACGCCCAACCGTTGCCCGGCAGCACAGAGACTGGCTGGTGCGGCAGATCGAAATGATATACACGCACGGGCCGAGAACTGACTTCGTTATTGTACTTTCTTCCCCCAACAAGCCAAAATAGTGTAATGAAAAGTATACCAACACTTTGTTATGTGATGTGTACTCCATAAACTTTAATTGCGATCTCTGAATTACCACAAGCGTGCCCTAAGAACAACTTGATTTTATTGTAGACATCTGTGGTATGGGGTTACAAGTTTATTTTGTTGAAATTGTGTTGTTTGAATTGTATCGGACTATATAGAGAAACATTGCCAATGTGCTATTAATAACCTCTTAAAGACTGATAACAGCAAGTATTTGTTGACGTGACGTAGTTCATTCACGACGTTTATTCTTGGTGATATAATTATTAGTAACTCAAGATTTGATTTTGGATATTCTTTGTAGCATCAGCTAGTTTTAAATTCGATTGACGACTTTTTTGGAGCTCTTTACATAGTATGTGGTGTTGACCTCATGACATTGTTGACAAAAAATTGATATATTCAGTATGTTATTCCTTTAAAACATTCAATTTAAAACAATCTGTCATCCATTTTTCTAAATAGTCTTACTGATTTCTTAAATAGGCCTTAATGTAGTGAGAGTGTTGTCGAAATATGTATGCATTTTAAAATCATTATTGTTTTAACTAATTTGACTTGATTTGTATAATTCACAAAACGAAGGTCTGGTGTGAGTCCCGATAAGGTAAATTAGGCATTGTTGAATAGTTGGCTGTGTTATAAAGCCTTAAGACATAAACCAAATATTAAAAAATTCACTGCTGTTCAACAAGCAAAATATTAAGTTGACTAAAGGAAAAAATAAACAAAAAATATAGGATATGAAAGTGAAATATTAAATTATGTGTTAAATATATTTTGCTAAGTCTTTATTATTGCTCAAAATAGATTAATTGAGAGGTACTGTTTAAATAATTCTGCACTGTAGTAGTTGAATAAATTATTTATTATAATTATTTATGTCAATAATATTAGTTTTAATAGTAAACATACTATTGATCATCATAATTCTACATGAAAATATCAATATTAATTATATATTCAATATAACAATGTACAGTAACAGTAATCTAATGAAATTAATAAAACCTAGTGGCCTGCAGAAACAGAAATGCTGCTGAATCATATCACACAAAATGGTTATCCATAAAAAAGCACATATGCTGCCAAGAAAAACAAGTAAAATACTCTCATACAACAAGTATTGTATTATGCATTCTCTTATAAAATATTTTACAAAACACTAAAGAATACTGCAATAACATCATGTAATATATTTAAATAAACATTACAAATGAACCAGGGGCTCAAAAGAACAAGGGGCTATCCTACATAGACATAGTTCTGAGATAATGTAGGTTGTGCCTGAACTTTCCTCATATAACTCAATACATTTTTGAACTTTTAAACTCAGTACACTTGCATATGTGTGCTTGATTTAAATAACATATTACACTAAAAGAATTATATTTGAAATTTGGAATAATGCTAATAAATTAGTTTCACAAAAAAATGTGGGATATCCCCTTTGTCTACTGAGCCTGAAATTGCTGAGCATTCCAAGAATATCAAATAAGTTGTTTCATAATGAAACACATGAATAGTACATTTTTAACGGTGCATGGTCTATTTCTTGGAGCCTTTCTGTTGCATGAACTAAGCTGTGTTCTCAGTAGTCATGCACTAGGTAACATGAGAATTATTTTGGTACACCTAGTGTGAGGAAAGGCAGAATAATACAATCAAATATTTGCATTTTTTAGACAAATTTGAAACTGGACTGGATAAATGGGACACTGGGACTAGGATGCCAAATGAGATAAAAAGACAAATTGAGAAAAGGAGGACATATGACAATGGGACAAATGAACAAAATGACATAAATTGAGAAAATGGAACAAATGAACAAAATGGGCAAAGGAATGAATGGGACGAGGGGACAAAATGGGGAAAGGAGACAAAATAAGACAATGGCAGGGTTGCCATCTGTCCTTTTTTATATTGTACTTCTGTCCTCTCTCTTTTTTTAAATTTATGTGTAACATCCTCATTTTTGTCCTGTTGAATTGAAAATAATACTAGCATTATTTTAAAGTAATTTAATTCATTAAAGGGACTTCATGTCTTGAATATCTACTTTTTCACTCAAATAAATGATCTGCATAATAAATCATTGAGCTTATTGTGATATAAAACTTATTTATGCTTATTGTTTGGTGGATAATGAAGGTGAGTGCGGGGACAAAGTTATCCAATCAAAAGCTTTTATTTGTAATGACACAAAGTCTAAATCTGTGCTTTTTAAAGTCTAATAATGGTTTGAAATTCTTGTGTACATTGTCTACAGGTGGGTAAGTATAAATATGTAAAATGTCCTCTTTATCATTGAAATATCTTTTTTTAAGTAAAATGTCCTCTTTTGGGGAAAAAAATTATGGTAATCCTGGACAATGGGGACAAAACGGGAAAAGGAAATAAAGGGACAAAATGGGACAATGGGAGACAAGCGGTCAAGGGAGCAAAAGGGACAAATATTTCAGAATCGATTTCTTGTACTAGTAATACTAAGGAAGATAAATGTCACAGCTTCAAATGACATTATATTCTGTGGTTATTTCAAAAATTGTAATTTTAATATAACTGTACGAAGACAATTGTAAAAGTAAATTTTGTGGTACCAGAGAAATAAAAAATATGGATTTTGAATAAACCACGATTGGAATAAAGTTATTTAGGTCTATTACCTATAAGAGCAAAAAAAAAAATCACTTTTTTTTTCGTATCAGGGCAGGGAAAAGCATTGTGAGAAAACAATCGGCACATTTTCTTGCAGCATTACAATTCTCTCTCTGTTCGGAGTACACATTTAAGAAAGTAGTGATTACTAAAATTGTATTTAACTCGGCAGGTGAATTTGTTAATGGTGAAGCATCGACAAGCGTAAGCCAGAGAGTTTGTATTAACATTGGTATAGTAAAAACATGTCATTGTCAGTGTTGGCCACACTGTAGTTACAACATGGCTGATGAAACTGACGGCCCGGATTCAATTTGTGATTCTGTGGTAATTTTAAGTCATTTATTGATTATTTTTCTGTCTTCTATGGATTTGTGATTTAATGAGGCAATACACATTTATTTTACAGCGTTTAATGTGATGGTTACACTTATGTTTTACGTGTATTTTGATAATTGTTTTCCTGTAGGTTACTTTAGTACATTTCGGTATTTCATGAAATTTGAAATTGACAAGTTAATTCTTTCTCTTTCAGCAATCCCTTGTTGAAGGATGTCGACTTCCAGTCCGTATGCACGGTACCGATGACTGGCGTATGTATTTCTGTTGCGCATCTAATATTACTTTGTAATGAAAATGTGTTGGTTATAATTTCGATCTTGTTACAGCTTTGGCAGAAATAATAAGTATCCAGGACCACCGTGGTGTTAAGTCATTCTACGTACATTATGTGGATTGTAAGTATTTTTGACATTCGAGCAATGACAGTTCAGGAAGTATCAATTTTAACTAGGTTTGCATAATTGCCATTATTCAATTAGCATTTAAATAAATGAACTTCAGTATGCATACATTTGCATAGCATTCTATTTATAATGGATTTAATGATTGTTAATGTCGAGAAATCTTGAATGAAGTGTTTAAAGGTGTCATAACCTCACTTTCTGTGTAGATGTTATTTTGTAATTTCTAATTTTTAAGGAATTTTGTAGAAATTGGAGCTTTTAATTGTAAATGTTCTAGTGAGAAGAAAGACATGCTGAAAGACAGACTGTCTATTTTGACAATTTCTGTCTAGTCTTGAAATGTCAGAATAATCGAGTGACATAACCTCACTTTAACAACACTGTTGGTGTTATTTTGTCATTTCTGTCTTTTAAGGAATACAATGAAGAATGATGCTTTTAATTGTAAATGTACCAGTGAGAAGGAAGACCTTTTGATTCGTACTGTCTATATTGGTGATTACTGTTCGTTCATAAAATGTCAGAATATACTGATCATTAACTTTTGTAGAGTTATCATTGAACACTGCTCTAGGTGGTTAGAAGGAGCGTATATGTTTTAGCATGAGTGAAAGATATCATAATTTTTAATGTTAAACACTTGTCATACTGAATTAGCCTTAAAGAGTTCTTCACCTTTGTTAAGGAAGAAACAATATTAGTAATTGATTGTAGACATTTATGTGGGAAGAAAATTATGTTTGTAGATATATGAAGTTGAAATGTGTGCCTTTCTTCTCTGTGTCCTTTGATTGTGCTTTTTATTTTCGCTTTTCTTCAAATCCTATGCACAGTATGTAAAAGAGTGAGTTAATGATTCTCTATTTTAAGAAATGAAGGAGCCATGAAGCCAACACTACTTGATTATTGGAAAATTTGCTCTCCAGTCATTATTCTTAAATTGATGTAATGTGTACAGTGGAAATAACAATCATTAAGTCAAATAATTGAATACTGGTTTACACAGAAATTCAATCCTTTTCATTTTTTGATAAATGAAAGCAAGGAATTGTAATGTTTGTTACTTTTCCTCCCTATAGTTTAGGGAAGAAAAGAATTGGAAATACATCAATCGAAAGATCTCGAATCTTCAATCGTAAAATTCATTTCCAAGTTTTTTAGCTGTAACAATTCTCAAGGTTAAGGTCTATTAGTCCCGTTCCAAAGATGGTTGAGATTGGTGCTGGTGGAGAGGAAATACATGCAATAATGTTAGCAAAAACTAGAAAGGTTATAAGTATGGGTCACATACAACTCTGACAGATTAGAAGCCTTTGAGCTAGCTTGAAACTTTTTTTTTTTTTTTTTTTAATCTTGAGGGTCCTTTTTATAAAGGTCCTATGACATTTTCAGTGTTTTGTGCAAATCTTTCCCATATTTTTTTAAATTAAATTTGTTCAAAGAATTGATGGCTCAGTGCCCTGGTCACAATTTGGATTCCTTTACGTCTGCGGAATATATTCTCAGAGCGTAATTGCATCTTTTATTCTATAACAGCATTTCGGACTGTTATACCCAAGTTTATGGGTTCAAACCTGATACAAACCTGGATTTTTAACAGTGAAAAAATCCACCATAAACCTTCCTTCAGAGGGGAAATAAAGCTAACTGTCCCATGTTGTTGAGTTTCTCAAGGTAATTTATCCGTAATTGTAGGTATTTAAGTGATGTCTTGCACGTAAAAAAAAGGTATTTAAGTTAAAGTTGTTTTTTTAAAGTTGAGGAGTAGTTGTAATAAGTAAAGGAAATGTTTGGTGTACCTCGCATTCCCATTAGGTGTTGTATGATTTCATTTGATGTGTATTATTTATTCTCTCCCTTATTGGTATTCAACTAGTGCGGGAAAAAGGGTGACGATCACAGAGGTGTTTTACTTTCCACAAGGGAGGGCCCCTTGACAAGGAGCCACTCGGCAGCTTTTCTGAAAGGCACTTCTGCTGCAAAGCGTTGGTTTAAATAATGGTAGTCACATGAGTGGTGATGTGCTCAAACTCCCGCCTCCACCAGCACAGATGTGCTTCCACACATCGTTCAACAGAACAGTTTGTAATAGCAGCCTTCACACTAGCCCACTCAGAAGCACCACTGAGCTTATCTGTTGACTGTCATGTGCTGGTTAAAGGCTGAGTGTGAAGTCAGCTTTAGTTGAAAGTGTTTTGCTTGCTATGAAAGATAAATATCGAATGCTGAAAAACTTCAATATTTAGTTTATGCTTTTCAATTGTGTGTGTTTTGACGTGCCAGTCAGGGGACTTACCTGAATTTTTTTTTTTTTTTTTCAGTCAACAAACGTTTGGATGATTGGGTCACAGAGGAGTGCTTGGACACTCGGAAGGTCCAGTTTCCTCGGCGTGATGGTGCAGGACCAGGCACAGGAGTTTCTACGCCAAAGAAACAGCTGGGTGGAGGGAACGTCAATGCCAACGCCAGCACCAATGCCAATGCCATTGTCAATGCCAATGCCAATGCTAATGTTAATGTCAATGTCAATGCCAGTGCCAACGCCAATGTCAATGCCAGTGCCGTCACCAACAACACCAATGCTAGTGCAGGTGAACCGACACCTGCAGCGGTACCACCACCAGTGGCAGCGCCGGCAACCGTGCCGTCACGGCCTGGCACTGCGTCTGCAGGCACTCCCAGTATCCCAGGTGCCTCCTCACGACCATCATCACCCACAGGTGGGGAACTGGTTAACGGGAGTACGGTGTTGGCAGCGGCCCTACAGAAGAAGATGAGCCGAAAGAGAAAGGGAAACTCATTGGAGAGTGAGGTGCGTTGGAGTGTGTGCGTGTGTGTATGTTGTTTATTTCTTTTTTTCATCTTGCTCTAGAGCTGGTTGTTGACCTTAGTTTCCTTTTGAAGTCGACTCCAGTCTGAGGTCTAGAGTATCTTTTAAGCACACAAGCCTTGTGAAGATTATTTATTTAATACATTTGTGCACTCGAATAACACACCAGAAAAATTATAGCACCCTGAGTCTTATCACATCAAAAAAAACATGTGGTAGGTAAAACAGAAACTCATGGTAAGACACAATGAAAATGACATGGGGAACACAGTGAAAAAAGGTTTCTCTGTCCCTGGAATCGAGCTGAGAGTGAAAGTAGTACCCAAAAGCAGCAGCGATGGTGTAACGGTTAGCGTGTTGGACTGTTATACCCAAGATTGCAGGTTCAAATCCGAAATAATCCGTGGATTTTTAGGGCGACAAAATCCTTCGTATACCTTTCTTCAGAAGGGAAGTAAAGCTGGCTGTCCCATGATAGTAGATTTACTGTATTTAAAAGATCAAGATTAAATCAAGCTTTTGAGCTAAATTCAAATCGCCTGTTTCATCGCCCAAGAAATACCTCCTTTGTCTGTTAGTTGGTGAAAGGTTGGTGGAGCAGGCCTCATGGCCTGAGTCTCACCTCGTAAATTAAGGCATCAATTCAATTGAAAAATACCCTAAAAACAATACTCGTTAAAGTAGACACTGGTACACCAAAAACTCTTCCGAAGCAAGTTACCTGCAAGCTTTGAACATGCTAAGCAGGGTTGTTAAATGTGTAAATGAGTAATTTGATGAAATTGGGACCGGGACTTGAAAATGTGAACTTGTGCAACGGGGAACCAGTAATCATATTTTTAATGGTTATTTTCAACGCAATGAGTAATCATATTTTTCATGGTTAGAGATTAGTGCCTATCCCTCTTTATTCCTAGTATTTGACTTCAGCTTTTTCTGCCAGATGTTGATGTTACCTGTTTGGTACAAGCTGCCTGGACAGGGATTCCATTAGGATGGGATATTATTGGATGGATTAAATTTTGCTGGGCACCTGCAGGGACCTTGTAAAGGCCACTAGCATTATATAGAACATCAAAACTTTTCATCCTTTAAAATTCTATTTCATATTTCTTACTAGTAGCAGCGATAGCTGCTCAGCTTTTGAGCAACATTGTAGGTATTTGAATTAGATTAAAGAAATGTAATGAAACAAAATGAAATCCACTTATTACATACCTTTCTGTAGGCTTTATAGCAACTGGACCCAGTTGTAAATAATATGGTCACTATGAGTATAGAGAGATTACTATAATGTGGTATAATGGGTAGCCTATCAGACTTTTTACCCTAGTTTGCAGGTTCAAACCCGATCAAAGCTAAGGATTTTTAAGGGTGAAAAAAATCCTTTGTATACCTTCCTTCGAAGGGGAAGTAAAGCCAGCTGACCCTTGTAGATTTATTGCATGTAAAAATTCCTCAAGCCTAAATAAAGCCTCTGAGCTAAATTCAAAATCGTCTGTTTTGTTGCCCGAGTGATTCCTTCTTTCCCCGCTAGTTGGTGAAAGGAGCATAGGGAAATTTGCATGATCAGGCCTGATGTCCCAAGTCTCACCATGTAAAATAAGGCATTAACTAACTAACAAAGAAGGGACCGCTTTGACAGCTACTGCTGGCAATAGAACAGCAAGCACTAATTTTTGTCAGTGTGTCTGTTTATAGTTAGCTCATTTGTAAATGGCTTCATTACTATCTCTTGCAATGTCACCGCTCTGCATGAAGTTCATATATGTTTCCCTATCTGTGAAAGTGGTTCCTTCTTAGAATAACTTCTCTGTATTAGATCGAAGTGTTTCCAGTTCATGTAATTTCAGAAAATATTAATTTGTTCATAGTACATGTTTGTGTATCAAATTAAAATTGTAAAGAAACTTTGTTTCTATTTTAAATGCTGTATTCATGCAGTATGTATGCAAGTTTCGGTATGTAGACTTCCCTTCACCTGACTACCAAATCTTTACTGCAAAATATTTCTTTGTCACCCACTGGAACATTATTTAACATTGGAGCTTTACTTATCAAAATGTCTCAGTAATTGTACCATTCCAGTACTGGGTCCTGATTAAGTCAGAAAGAGCCATTCCATTGTTGCTTGTGTCATTAAGGACCACATCAGTTTATTTATTTTGTACGACACAGACATTTCCTGTCCAAATACACAATAACAAAAATACAAATATACTTCAAAATATAATAAAAATAAGAATGCAGTTGAAAAGTAATTTCAATCTAATAAAATTAGGGCAAATATAAGTGTTGTTAATACATTGTATAAAAATGTGTGCTGAATTGTTTCTAATCTATTGATATGATATTCAGAGCTGTTGTTGGGTTTTTAACAGCCATTTAAGATGAAGGAAAAATTTATAAAGTGCTACAGTTATTTCTTGCTGAACGAATATATTTTGTCCATGGAATTTTTTTGGATGATTGGAAAACAATTTCATAGCTCTTGGAATGGTTGGCATTTCTTCATCGTTTCTGAGTTGTACAAAGAGATTTCTCTTCCGGGAAGGGTGAATCAAATGTTGACAATCAAGAGAATTGAAAAACTTTCTGAAATTTGTTTTTATTTCCTTTTTTAATTGTTAATTTTTTCTATTTATATATAGGATTCCCAGGACGGACCACCAACATGCCCACGTTCAACTGGTAGTATGGTGGCTCACCACGATGATGTGGTGATGCGAATGAAGAATGTGGAAATGATTGAGTTGGGCCGATATCGTATCAGGCCATGGTACTTCTCCCCATACCCAGAGGAACTTGTGCACCTCCCGTGCATTTATATATGTGAATTTTGTCTGAAGTATCGGAAGTCGCGAACTTGCCTTGAGCGACATCTGGTGAGTATATATTTGACATGGGACATGTGTTTCAGAATTTTCATGCATTTTAATGCTATATTTTTTATCCCTATTTGAAAAATGATCAAAATAAATTCAAAATATCTTTTTCCTTTATTTATGAGATAGGTATGTGATGTATTAGAGATAATCTGGTGTCGTTCTTATTCTGCTCATGCAGTTAGTTAAATGGTAATTCCTTTTCTTTTTTAATGTTCATTATTCTGTTTTGTGCACAGGCCAAATGCAATCTTCGACATCCACCTGGCAACGAAATTTACCGCAAGGGCCCAATCTCAGTGTTCGAAATTGATGGTCGGAAGAACAAAGTGTATGCTCAAAATTTGTGTCTCTTGGCAAAACTATTTCTGGACCACAAAACATTATATTATGACACAGACCCGTTCCTCTTCTATGTAATGACTGATGTGGATGCTCGGGGCTATCACATAGTGGGCTATTTTTCCAAGGAAAAGTGGTCGAACCAGGACTACAACGTAGCGTGTATTCTCACAATGCCACCATATCAACGGAAAGGATATGGGAAATTACTCATAGAATTTAGTGAGTGTTACTTGATCTCTGTGTGATATCTCCATGTTGTGAATATTTTTTGAATGTGATTTTGGAAAAAGTGTTTTGTGCAGTAAAGTGAATTTTTGCGTCGTCATCAAGTGTGCGACTTCCACACGTTTAGGAAAACAGAAGTGAAATTTCAACTGCCTTTTATCATTTTCATCCTTGCTTCTTTCTGCTACTTCTTTTTAAAAGAAAAGAATCGTAAAGTTAAAGATTTTGTATTACTTTCAACCAAATTTATTGAACTGTATCTCGTGTGAAACAAATTGTCTTATAAAGGACAAAATATGATAGTGTTCTATTTCGATATTTGTGTATTGTGTACAGGCTATGAGCTGTCGAAATTTGAGGGTAAAACTGGATCTCCAGAGAAACCTCTCTCGGATTTGGGCTTGCTTTCTTACCGAAGTTATTGGGCACAAACTATATTGGACTTTCTAGTTCACTTGAAGCCAACAGGAGACAACGAAAAACCTCAGATCACCATAAAGTGAGTAATTATGCATGTGGCGTTTCATCGTTTAGGGCAGGATGCGTTGTTGCTCATAGCTTCATGACTCAATGACTGTTGGAAATGGAAACATGGGAAGCAAATGTTCAAAACACTTGTTTTTACTATATTTAATTGTTTCTGCCTCTTATCTAATAACTTGTTTCAGTGAGGAAAATATGAGTTCAGGTTAGTTCACAAATCTTGTGGATTGTTCAAAATATTGTTTAAGCATCCTGGTTTGTTCAAATTATTTTGCTGTTATCTTGGATCTCTCTGGTGGTGGTTTTGGATATCTTTTTGGAGACTCATTGTTTATTGTTGACTTATTTAGACCCAATCAAATTTAATAATAGGGAAATTTGGTCAAGGAAATATAGGAATATTATGATGGATATTCAAGTGCTGTAAATGTTCTGTGTAGTATACTCTGTTCAGTCATGCGAGCAATAATTTTTACTCATACTTCTGCCAAATCACATTGAAGACAGTGGTTGGTAAGTAATGTGCGAAAACCATTTATTAATTTAACAAATATTGGCTAACTTGTGCTGAGAGTGTGCTTCTCCGTATAATTTTGGGCATTCCCCCAATTGGAGAATGTTTGCTTGAAACCAATGTACTTATGAAGCTAGAATGTAAGAAAGTTCATTTCAATCCTTCGATTTAAAGTAGTATTTCTTGCACTTGTTGATTAAGAGTTATTTTGAAATTAGGTTCAAATGTTCTCAAGTGAATAGCATGTATTCTTTTACATTCAGCAACTGTGGCCTACTAATTTACCTTTAATGTGGATGGCCTCACTTTGAATTTCCCTATCAAAGAATTCATATTAAACCATTAATGCCTGAATTAATTTTGCGTGCATAGCACGAGCCCTGGGTCTGTGCACGCTGAGCTATTCCTGGAACTATCTGGTAGCATCTTTTATCTCCAAATTGTTATTATGTTGCTAAATTTAGTATGAGTGTGCTTCAAAATTCTATAATGAGCAATTTATTTCTGTAAGAAGTAGCAAAACCAGTAGGCCTTTGTTGCATAAGCCCCATCAACTTTGGTGTGGACATCCGTTGTTTGTTTTACATTGGCCATTCCCTCCACCTTAAACAAAAGGACATAGCAGCTAAGCACAAGTTTAGAAGAATCAGAACCATGACCAATACAAGTCATCGATACATCCTGTCCAGGAGTGTACAATGCTTTAGCGATCCTAGCTAATTTAACATCTAGCATTTACGAATGTCTAAACTTCCTTATGTTTTGTTTTGGATCTGTATGCCTATTGAAGAAATAAAATTCACAAATTAGTTCAAAAGAAGGAAATTTGAGTTGACTGGATATGTGCATCCTCAAATGAAGATGCTGAATGTGAAAGGATTAATATTCTGATATGCTTTTCAACACAATTTAAATTGATTCTTTCAATATTTATTGATGATATTAGAGGAAATTATCAATCATTTGTGGCAACTATGCCTAACCTCCAAATGCACTCACTAAACTCACACTTCTGAGGCTAGCTGGCACTCAGCTCATTTAGCTGGGGTGAAAATATATTCCACAGAGCGAGCGATTTAAAGCCTGTCAAAAATATCTTCCACTTGCCTGAACAAAGCATAAACGACTTGTGGAGTCTTTTTCTTGAGGCTGGGGGAAACTTCTCATTCCTGTGGTGTGGCTTCCTGGGGCAAAGCAATGATTCCTTATGTGTGTTCCCTATGCTTGGAAGAACATTTGTCACTGATACCGAATGTGTGACAGTGCCATATTGAACAAGGAGGGGGATGGTGGTTGTTGTTTTTTCTTTTTAACTTATACATGGTTTGCATGTATTGAAGGAAAAAGGTAAATGGATCAATCTACTTTGCTGAGAGAGGTAGGTGTTCCCCTCCATTTTGTTAAGAAAAGTTTTAAATCAAATTGTAACCTGATCTAGGGAACTTTTAAGATGGAAGGAAGAGAAGAAGTAAAAGTTTTGCATATTGTACAACTTATATCAAAAGAGTGATTAAAATGTTATCTCTTTGTTCTTTCATACTGTATAAAATCTGTATGTGCAAAACAAACATATGATAAACTCTTCTCCTCTGTAAGTTTATATTATCTGAACTGCTAATGTTTCAGTGAAATTTGTGAGCTCACCTCCATCAAGAAAGAGGATGTTATTTCTACTCTACAGAACCTGAGCCTCATCAATTACTACAAAGGCCAATATATTATTACCATCAACCAGGAGACAATTGCACAACACATGCGTGCAATGGAAAAGAGGAAAATTCGTATTGACCCCAAGTGTCTTCACTGGACGCCAAAAGACTGGTCCAAACGTGCAAAGTGGTAGCCGTAATATGATGGTTGTATTTGCGACTTTGATGGTGTGTGTCTGCACAGGCAAAGGCTGAAATGTTGCAACGTTGATAAATCTCTGAGCTTTCAGCACCAACCAGCAGTTTGTAGCTGAATGGTTCTTCAGTCTTCTGTTGCGCTTAGGCAATGTTGTAAAACAACTGACCCATTTGTGCTTCTCTTTAAATGTAATTGAGAACTAAAAACATAATTTCTTCCCTGCTTGCGTAAAACTGCCTTCTGTTCAATCTTAATACGGACAAGCCAAGGGACTAACAACTGCAGGTTATTTGTTAGTTTTGGAAAATTGGAAGGGACAAAATGTGTGTTAAAATCCTTCAAGCTACTGCTCAGTGTGGCACAGAGTGAAAAGATGTGTTGTCTTTGTCTGTGTTTTGTTACTGTGTGTCAAAGGCCATACACCATCTCTGTTGTCTTAGATCGCTCTAGGTTATCCACATTGCTCATCTTGTGATGATATCCATATTACCTGGCTACGTGAAGAAAATACTGCTTGTTTGCATTGTACAATTCAGACGTTTCTTCCTTTTTTTTATCATGTTGGCTTCATTAAATGCACGTGGTTTAATCTAGGCAAGTTTAATGTTTAGTGCTTATCATGTTGAAACAACACAAAGCTGGAGATTCATTTGTGGAAAAATGAATAATCTTGATGACATGGTAATAGTAAACCCAAAAAGAAATAAGTGCACTACAAGACAATAGTTGGTGTTTAGTGATGTCATGTGCTATGATACTTGTCACGATTGATTTCATTTCAATTTGGCCCCACTAATTGTTTTTCCCACCACTGCCAAATTGTTGATACCTTGAAGTATCTTCTTCACCTAGTTGGTCTTAATAAGTTGACTGGTTTCATTACAAGAACATCTACTTTGACCAACCTTAGAAAACTAAAAAAGATTACAAATTGAAAAAATGTGGGTTAGGATGAGTTCTCGGAAGCATGCATTTGAGATTATATGCATTTGATGACTGTCATAATAGGAATCTCTGAAATGCTAAAACTTGTGTATTCTGTTGATTGGTACAGATAAACTGTTTGCAGAATTTGAATGATTGTTTCACTTTATTAGCAGTGTCGTGTATTGTTCTAATTGATAGTCCAATATTGTCTTCTTTTTCACCATTGATAAAATTTTACTCCAATTTCTTTCTTAGTTGAAGGCGTTGTGTCCCAGTTTGATCTGCAAAATTACTTATATGTTATATTTTAGGGAGAAATTGAATTTGAGGAGAATCTAGATTTAAATATCTGTTCCTCAACGTCTTAGAAATGCAGAATAAAATGTACACAGTATTCACATAGATCTCAGAGTTACGAAGTACTCTTTAATAATGGAGACGGATATTATTATGAGCATAAAATCATTTGCATCAAATCTTATAAATGCCTTCAATTTTTTGTTTAACATTTTCCTGGCAGTAAGCAAATATCTGCAATTAATGTTCTTTTTAAACACTCTGTGTTGTGCAGAATTGTAATATAGAGATCAACTTAACTCATTAGTTGAGTAGCAATCTTGTCTTTCTTTGTATCAGAGATTTCATTTTGGGAATGAATGTGTATGTATGTGTGAGTATGTATATAAGTATGTACGTATGTATGAGATAGTGATCAAATACCTGAGTAGGATTTTAGGAGAAACAGTGACATATTACGCTTATTTCTGAGCTGTGAAAAACAATTTCTGCATTATGTATGCCATGAAGACAATTTCAACAATTGGAATCCTTACACATATGGGAAATATCAAGTAATTATGGTGATGTATCTTGAGTGTTAATTACCCATTGCATTGGTAGAGGGGGATTTATCAATTGATTTTTTACTAGCCTCTCAAAAGTCACGAAACTGTAGATGATTCATTCCCTTTCTTTTTTTTATTATATTTGATAACTTAACCAATAATTTGAAAAATTATGCTTTTTATTGTACCAAATGAAAATGCTTTAATTATTGAAATCCAGGCTTTTTGATAGAATAGCCTTCTTTACAGTTATTATGACATGGCAGCTTTGATAGTACAAATAAGGCAAACTCATTTGTTTTATGGCTGTCAGAAATTGACTTGCATCAATTAAAGGCAAATGTTCCATAGGAAATTGTGTACAGTTGCATTTCCATTTATTTAAAAATGAAACATTGGTATGGAAAAGGATGTAAATAAAAAAAAAAATTTTTTTTCAGGACAAGGAAACATTTTTTTTTGCTAAAACTCTCACACGTATGACTAGGAAATTGTGTACAGTTACATTTCCATTTATTTAAAAATGAAACATTGGTATGGAAAAGGATGTAAATAAAAAAAAACAAACAAATTTTCAGGACAAGGAAACATTTTTTTTGTTTTTGCTAAAACTCTCACACTTATGACTAATGCTATCTTTGAAGAGCTGCAAAATCTAAGGTATTTCTTTTAGCCACTGCCTTGTTTTGCTACGAAATGCCATGTCGAGATTGACCGACTTTCCCATTTCTCCCTGTAAAACTAATTTTTTTTGTGACTTGCATACTTTTCCATGCCAGAGTCCTCGATTAATTGATTACAGTTGTGAATTGTGAATAATTATGTGCCATTTCAAAATAACATTATTTTGATTTAGTTATTATATCCTCATCTTTTTTATTAATTGTCATAATGTCTTGCTCCCCATGCAATTGTTGTGATCCCTCTTTGTTAGTATTTCAAAGAAAAGAATACTGTAACTGGACTAATGTCAAAACCATTTAACTTAACGATATACATCTCTTTTACACAAAGTACAATTCTAGAACAGTTTTCAGCCTGCTTTTTAGAATAGCTTGCAACGAGATTGATTTTTAACAATAATATGGGATGCCTTTTTATCCCTATCAAGATCACCACCATCATTAATTTTTTCACCCCCCCCCCGTTTTTGGTTTTCAACCTCTTAATTCCTCTTCCAGTGTCTGTTAATATTTACATGACTTATTATTTTTACACTATTATTGCATCTTCCCCTCCTTTCTTCACCATTACACACTTCTCTAGGACATGCCCCCATTCCCCTTCCTCTTTTCCACATCACTTACATACTTTTTTGCTTTGCTTTGCCAATTTTATTTACCTTCATTTTGTTTCCTAATCTGTATCCATCCTTTCTCTATCTTTTCTTCTCACTTCTACATTTCCGTAGATACTTGAGGATACTCCATACTCATTTAATTTTATACATACTCCTATTTAGAATTGTATTATAATATTAATAATATAATATTAGAAACCTTATCTTCTGTTTGTACTTTCTCCAAATCAATACTTTTGAAATCTTCCAACCCTTCTTCAAATTTTCATACCATTTGGCCATTTTACTACTTTCCTAAAATTCTTTTTATTTTTGTATCACTCTTCTCAATGACACCCTTGCCCCCTTCCATTTTAATTTGTTCCAATTCTCTTATCTCTCCTTTCCCACTTATCTACCCTTTTCTTCTTCCTTTTACTTTTTTTTTTAAATCATAAACACACCTTTCCACCTTAACATAATCATAATCAGTGAGTATGTATTACCACTAGCCATTATGTATAGTTACCATATCAGCTAGTCAAAGTGGTTTTGCTCAGCCATTATTTGTAATAGCTAGTTCAATTTATCTGAAGTAATAATTATCTTAAAAAAAAAAAAAAAGCACTTTGATCAGGCTCTGGCGTTCAGCAAAAGTGATTAACATAAAGCATCTTTGAGTCTGCTCAGTGCTTTTATGCCAAAATTCTTTTTCAACGAACATTTTTCTTCTTCCTAACAATCTTTTAATGGCAAAAAAGTATTTTGGAATAAGAGGCATTGGGCAGACTCAAAGATGCTTTATGTTAATCGTGGATGTTGCAGCATAGTATCAAACTGTGAAGTGAAGTATCAACTGTGCCCTAAAAGCATTTTGATCATATAAAATTCCATTCCATTTGTGGGTGTCTGACCCACAAAAAATAGAATTTTTATTTTGACAACACATAATAGCTTTCAATTAGCTTAGCTAATAATTGTTGAAGAGAATCACTTTGACAACTTTTGTATGGTATTACTTACAAAAGGTTAAGAGCTAAAATCGAATAATTCCAATTCAGTAATCATTACAACCAAATTTGGTAGATATGCGCAGTGGCTGAATTAATTGCTTTGACTGTAACATATTCACTCCTTAATAATAAGCCTTATTAATAATAAAAAGGTTTATTGTTGACCACATAATCTTTTTTAAATAATTTCATTAAGTGTCTCATCATATTAGAAGATATACCTGTCTTTTAATTGTGTTATGCCATTCCTAACATATATTTGATGGACTTAATTAAAATGAAAACTATTGGAAAGGAAATATGTTTAAAAGTTTTCCTTTATCTTATTTTGAAAGATGATAGAACAAAATTAAAATTTTTAATTTGTGTATTCAGAATTAGTACAAGGATGTTGGATAATTTTAATTTACTATAATGAAAATTTCTCCATTTTGTTTCCTCTTTTGCAGTACAACTTAATGCTGTTATAAGTCTCTCGTTAAGTTATAAAGTTTTGCACTCATAACGATGGTTACTGTACTTAAGATGTCATTACTTTTAGTATGATGGAATTGCCTGTATTTGCAAGGAAACGTTGGTGGATTGGAAAACTAAAAAGTAAAAGCAAGGTAATGTGGGCTATTTCTTGCTCTCTTGTGTTCAACATTGACACTTTTCAGTGCTGTGTGATTATACTGTGATAAAAAAACTACAGAATCCCATTAATCTGAGTAAATTGGGGGCAAGGTCTATTTAAATGAGTGAAAATTTGGTTTATCTGGATTCAATGAAATTCGTTTTTTCGTTTATATAGTTATTGTCAAGAACCTTAGCCCTTGACCAGATGCTATCTCAGTTCAGAAGCAACAAGTCTGAAATGAAAAGGATAGCTATTTATCTGTTTCATATTTGTAGATGCTTATGTACTTAGAAATGGGAAGAAGAGACCAAATAAAAAAATAACAATGAACAAAAAAAGTTCAAAGGTAGATAGTTAATGTATTTTTTTGTAGAAAGTGAATCCCATTTAGTTTTTGATTTCATTACTGTCAATTTTTCTTCAGTTTTATCAATCTATTGTAATCTTCATTTAGCTAGATTTTTGGATTAATGGGATTCAGCTGTGCAAGTTTTACTTCTGTATATTTGACTTCCTGTATATTTGATGGAATTGCCTTCATGTGTGATAATTAATTGTACTTTCATAATGTGATTCTTAGATGTAATCATTACTCTGAAGCTGAGAAAAACAATAAAAACTTGGAACGATTAAAATCAATTTTAATATTTTTTTATTTATTTAATTGAGGATCATAAACATGTAAAAATTATCCAGTTCAACTTCCAAATATTGCAATTTTTTTTTCAGGTTTAAGGGCATTGGAAAACATTTGTGGGGTTCTTATGTTTAGATCATTGTTTTTATATTATTGTTTACATGCCTGGGAATCATAATATTTTTTGCTTTATATAGCCAGGGAATTTGAATAAACCGATGGAAAAATATATTTTTAACCCAGCAAAAAGCTGGTGTTGCCTGGACTTGTCATATTCAATCCTTGTAAAAGAGAGAAAAGATTAATTTTTTACAAAAAACACAGTGTGTAAGATTATTATTTTTAATGTAATTGTTTCAAATTTTAATAAAATACTATACTTTTCTTTCATTTTATTTTACATTATTTTGCTATTAATTTTTTTTTAATCTTGCACATTTCTTCTGGCTTTTAGTGATTGTTAGACACCAGTTCTACTGCACTGCTACTGGCCTCTGGTGGAATACATTAGGAACCAATCTGCTCTTAATGAAATGCGAAAAATGATTGTGATGCATCTACTGACATATTATTTAAATTATTCATTTTCTGCATCTGTGTTTCATTAATCTTTACCAAACTTTGCAAGGAATCTGCAATAACCCTGATGAAGAACCTGTAAAAATTTTATATCTAGCCAAACACTACTTTTTGTGGTATTGATGTCGGTTACATGTCATTGAATTCATCTTTATTTGTTTAGATAAAGTTAATTCTAAAAGTATGGTATCCAGTAATGTGTGTCTGTCACAGGGCCATAGCTGTTTGGGAATTCTGATCTCATTTCTTCAGAAACAGCTGGGTCCTTCCCTTCCACAAATGTGATTCCTGTTTCCCAAAGTACAAATCTCTATTACTTGAGTAAGAAACATCCTATAACTCAAAGCAATCCTGATGCCTTGGGAACCACGGTGTTATCTTATTAAATTTTCAACTACATAATAATTTCTGGGAAGAAAAGTTTCTGTCCCAAAAATATCAATGAATACTAGGTTTTGCAGTTTTGCATTAGAAAGCTTTATTTTCCAGCCATTTGATTGTGTGGTATTCTTGATTTTTGTCTTTCCTTAATCATGATCATATTCTCATTAATTCTCAGTAGCAACTAATGAAATAAGTATACTGCAATCAAAAATTGCATCATATTACACACGGCAAAATGCATTTCATGGTCCATTTGCTTTAAGCCTCTGTAAATTAAAAGTTTTAAACTCAACCTGTGTAAAATGAGGGTAACCATAACTTCAAGCATTTTCCATTTCCTTTGCAATTAAACATATTGAAGTTTAATTGTATTTTTGGTAAGTCATTTACATCAAATGTTTATTTATTTTAATGTTTTATATCCCACTGTTACAGATTTTCTTACCTTAACTATTGAATTCTTCAAAGTTATTAATTTTATGGATTCACATTTTGCAGTTAGATGATTGGTATATTAGGAAGACAGAAACTGTGTGTTAGTGAAAATTATGAAGAGAAATGAAAAAGAACCAAGGAAGAAGTTAGGGTCTCTGGGATTGATATCTTAGCAACAACCTTTATTGTATTCACACTTAGAAATTATCAATTATGATGGCTCAAAACCTACTTCCATTGCCTTTACTGCATTGTTGTGTGGGTGGTCGTAGGGTTAAAGTCCCAATGGCGGCTGTTTTTTGTTACTAGCTATGTAACTACGTCAAATTCAGATTGTGAAACACAGGTCTTTTCTTCCTCATCATTGGCCGCCTCACATCTCCCCTTGCACGCACGCACACACACGCTCACTTGCTGGCTCAATGGCATGCTCATCCACTCACGCGCGCACACACACACACACACTGGGAGACCAGTTGAGACTGGCGCAGTTCCCTGCAGGGCACGGCTGTGTGGCAATGAATTTTATTAAATGCTATTCAGATCTATTCATCTAACCATGAAAACTGTGAATTATTGCTTGTGTAGGCTGTAAAGTGAATCTTTCTTACCACTCCACTGCAGCAAGTACTACAAGTGTACTATGATTTAGAATAAGTTTCATAAAGCAATTGTCCAAAACATTTTGGAAGTACTTTAATTAATCCAAATAGATAAGAGGAAGGGTTTATGTATTAATTAACAATACACATCACATCAAGGAAATAATTTTATTACTTCCACTATACATTTTGAATATTTTACAATACAAAACTGTACATAATCTGCTTGGGTGATTCAATTACCAAATGCTTTGATATGTAACTGTTGATTATTAATATTATAAACAGTCTTTTCAAGATATAGAAAATCAACATTAGTTAAACTTTTTACAGTATATATTGTAATAAAATTGATTTATTCACAAAACCTCTTCATTTAAAATATATTTAAAACTGGAGCTGTTAACATACTTTCATTCATACCACGAAGCACTAATTAACTGTCATGCAATATTGCTTTGATAAAAAATAACAAAATTGTTACACACCTTTTACAAAATAAACATTTATCATAAAGAAACAAATTCTTAACTCTGAGTTGGATTTTGCTTATCTGCAAATATTTGAGTTAATGAGCAGAATAGTGGTTTAACTGAAATCTGCTGTGAGAGCAAGAATGGCTAAACTGCTTGAATAGGTAGTGTCAGTTTAGCCACTATTCCACTCACTGCCTCATTTAAGTGTATTTGCACACCTTTTTCATATACAATTCAAAATTTTACATTTTTCGTCTCGCACATCATGCTGTTATAATGTATGAAAATTACATGATCTTTTATTTGAAATTGTGATTAACAAAGGGGGCAAGACAATATACTCATTCCATGAATAGCTGATTCTTCATCATCAGTTAAAGAAAGAATTAATAAGAAAGTTCCCCTTAAAAAACTAAAATATTATTCTAAATGATCCTGTATTTGACCATGGAAAACGATCTGGTTAGAATATAAAAAGAACCTACATAAAAGAAAATGCTTGCTAGAATTGGCTATTAAACTTCAATAAACTGAAGGTCATGTAGCCGATAAAAAAATTACACATGAGAATTAAAATCTAACCAGTGTCTACCCAGCATCTGCAGTCTCTGGGCTTGTGTTTGATTAAACTATTTTGCTCTGTTTGGGCTATTTTAGTCACAAGTGAGTCATTTCATAATTGTGTGAAAGCTGTGTGTGTTTCTTTGATGAGCCAAAATTGGTCCACCACCATTCCTTCCTGCAAAACAAAAATAGAAAAATTAATGATCATACAGTTTTAGAAGTATCAGAGATTTTAAAATTGTAACAATTTTTATTGTTTTTAAAGTTTCGGTACCAGTAAAAACTGATAAGACCGTATTAGATGGGCAAAATCTTTCAGTTACAATAGGGCAAAGAAGAAGGTTGACTTTTCAAAAGACGCAAATAAGAATTTACAAAATTTTGCTGAAGGAGTCATGTTAAATACAAGTCACATGACACAGAGGCAAACTAAATGTGCCGCTCTCGTTATTTTTCTGTATCATATATAAAAAGTAGAATTATAAGGATATATAAATTCACAGTTACAAAAGGTTGTTGGCACTGAAATTGCCAATAGAGTGTGAAAAAACTTCATCCAAATTTGTTATAATATTCCACAATTTCTCTTAAATTATATTCATGAATTCACAATTGCAAGAGTGTTTGCACTAAAATTGTCAATAGTGTGAAAAAACCAGCCCACCGAAAAACTCGCCTAGTTAAACTAACACCCTTAGAAAGAACATAAAAATACACTTAATTTTTTCATGATTTTTTAAATTATTTCCAATAAAATCGTAAAATTTCATGAAGTAATAATTATAAACTTAAATTTAATCACAACAAATATACAAACTAGTATACAAAGGAAAATAAATTGACAATAAAATACAAATGTATTTTGCGACTTTGGTACAAGTCACATTACTCAGACAACAATACACTTAAGAGCCAAAGGAAAAAAAGGGAAATGGTACAGCCATGCGTATTGAAATAAAGAGATTGGAACCAATTAGAATACAGTGCTCCGGTTGGCAACGACTATATAAGAGGCTGGCAGAGGGTTATTGCTGCTACAATGGTAGGTTATCACAATTTAAGTGAGTTTGGACGTGGTGTTATAGTCAGCGTAAGAGAGATGGGGCATAGCATCTCTGAGGTTTCTAATTGAATGGAGGTTGAAATTTGGATTTTCCCATACAACCATTTCACAAGTGTACTGTGAGTAGCGGGAACCCGGTAAAATATAAAATCCACAGCATTGCTGTGGCCGCAAACAGATCAGAGGGTTATTGCTGCTACAATGGTAGGTTATCACAATTTAAGTGAGTTTGGACGTGGTGTTATAGTCAGCGTAAGAGAGATGGGGCATAGCATCTCTGAGGTTTCTAATTGAATGGAGGTTGAAATTTGGATTTTCCCATACAACCATTTCACAAGTGTACTGTGAGTAGCGGGAACCCGGTAAAATATAAAATCCACAGCATTGCTGCGGCCGCAAACAGATCGTGCAAGAACAGGACCGACAACGACCGAGGAGAATCATTACCGCTGACAGATGTGCAACCCTTACACAAATTGCTACAGATTTCAGTGATGGGCCATCAACAAGTGTCAGTATGCAAACTATTCAATGAAACGTATTCGATATGAGGTTTCGGAGTCGATGACACCCCCCTTGTGAACCCTTGACGACTGCACGACACAAAGCTTTACGCCTTGCCTGGGCCCGTCAACACCAACATTAGACTATTGATGACTGGAAACACTGTCTGATGAGTCTTGTATCACATTGTTTCAAGTGGATGGACGTGTACGAGTATGGCGACAACCTCATGAATCCATGAACCCTGCATGTCAATAGGGGACTGTTCAAGCTGATGGTGGCTCTGTGATGATATGGGGCATGTGCAGTTGGAGTGATATGGGACTAGAAACGACTCACATTAGCATCTTGTCTGATCACCTGCACCCATAAATGTCCTAATGGACTTGGGCAATTCCAGCAGGACAGAATTTACTACAGGGTGGCTCCAGGCTGGCAGGAACACACTTCTGAATTTAAACACTTCCACTGGCCCCAAAAATCTTCAGAAATGAACATTATTGAGTATATCTGGAATGCCTTGTAACGTGTTGTTCAGAAGAGATCTTAGGAGTTTAGGGACATCCCTGCAGGTTTCATGGTGTCAATTACCTTCAGCACTACTTCAGTCATTAGTAGAGATCATGCCACTTCGTGTTGTGGCACTTCTGCATGCTCACAGGGGCACTACATGATATTAGGCAGGTGTACTAGTTTTTTTGGCTCTTCAGTGTATTAAAGAAAATGTTTGTTACCGATAAAGATTAAAACTGGGGGAGGGGTTAGTACTTGGATGCACCACGTGCGCTCTGTATGTTTCCAGTAAAAATGATGTTAATTTAAAATGTAATTCTGTCCAAATGATGAAAATAAGTATGTCATACAAAATCAAAAACAACAACCTTCTAGGTTTGGGTTTTAAAACTAATGGCGCTACTTTCTTACATTAGTAACAATGACTTAATTTTATAATACTGCAATTTCTGTTCATATCAACACATTTCTACCATTGCCTGTGAAACTCATTACCAGTCACAGCATGTAAGGTGAAAATAATTTGTTTTAGTTAATCCATCAACACAAATTTGACAATTAAAAACTGTATTCCAGGCAGTGAGAAACATTATTGCACAACAATTAGAAATGATTCCATGACTAACTGACATTTCAAACTGCCATGTCATGATGTTGCTAGTGATTGCAACCTGATACCTTGTGAAGGACATTTCAGCAAACGAGGGCGGCAAATTCGAATATGCAAAAAGAACATAAACCTACTCAAATTTTAAAAAATTATCCATGACCTTATTTAAAGAATTAATTTTAAAGAACAGATTTCATTGAATTAAATAGATCATCGATATTGTAGATTTACAATGAGGTTTTTGCAATTTTTGACACTCAAGAAAAAATGACTAAGCTTTTTGAGAAAACTTTTTTTTTTGCCTTTCCTTCATGCATACGATGTAAAAACTACTTGTTTTTTCCAAAAATTGTACATGACCTTATTTAAAGACCTAATATTTTAAGAGCATTTTTTTAAGGGAAAAAATCTCTATCATTAATGTTGTAGTTTTACAATTTTATTGTTTTGCAATTTCCGAAAATATTGAATGTTCGTAGAAAATATAGCGTGATTAAGGTTGTGTACTATTTTCCGAAAATCTGTCTGTGGCAAAGAGCTGCCTTTGACGACAATTCACAAAGGAATAAATCTCTCATCTTCAATATTTAAGCTGTAGGAAGAAGCAGAAAAAGTGTTAACTCTTGCAATTTTCGAAAATTCAAAGAGTTGAATGAAAATAGGACTTGAACAATTTTGATACATATATTTATCTGAGGTACAGGGTTCCTTTTCAAATTCAAGGTGCTGTGACATCAGCCATCAATCGGAGAATATAAATTTTAATAAAAATTTTCCTATGGTTATCTGCAAGCTTGGCAACAAGTGCACATACAATTTGTTATAAATCAATTTTATCAAGGCAATACAAAACATGGAATCTGACTACACAACATGTTAGAGGAATTATCCAGTTGTTTGGTATCAGGGAGCCACAAGATCAGTTTTTATGTTGAAAAATCACCAATTTTTGCTGCAGCATTTCAATACTTTCTCTATACTAAATAAGTAGTATATAAGAAAGTAAAAACCCTCGTTTTTCCAACTCTGATTTTAAGATTTTATATCAAAATTTAAACCTACAAGATTAACAAAATTAATTGAAACATAAGGCTTTGTTGGATATTGCTTGGAACCCCTAGATACTGATTTCCAAGAAATAATTTGCAAGTAAATGCTAAGGCACTTCCCAATCAGGTTTCGGGGGGCATCTTTTGTAAAGATAAAATGAGATCTATTTTTTGTATACCTTAGTGTATAACATAATTTAATCCAGAAAATTTGATTGTAATCCTAAATATACTTACTAGGTCAACAGACACCTGCTCTAAATGAATGTGTGTATTATTGGCTACATTCATTCGTGTGTAGCCATAATGTGTGGACCGGAAACCAGACCAAGCAGGAGCATTACCCTTAAAATTGTCATGGATTTCTCTACATCCCTAAAAAAAACAAAAAAACCTTTATATAAATAAGTACAGTACATATAAATAAAATAAAGTGCCCCAGGAAAGTCTCTCCACACCAAGCCAAAGCAGGGAATTCTATTAAAAAGTGTAGCAACCACATCACTGAGAAACGAGTAAAGGGACAACATTTCCAGCATCTGTTATGACTGTGGTGAGTGTGCATTATACATTAGATTTGGATTTATTCAGTCAAAAAAGCAGTAAAAACTGTGTGTGACGTAGGGGGGAAAAGATTTTCTTTTGTTACAAGTTACAGCTTGTGCCACCAATATAATTTCTGTTGTTAGCACTCTCACCAGCAAGGTGCCACTATGGAGACACTTTCCTGGCGCACTGTACAAACATATATTGATTAGAACCTCCATTAACTGGGATTAATGAAAGGGAAGGAGAAAAATTAAAAACACTTAACATTTTTTTCTGTTTATTTATTTTCAAATCCAATTTTTGTTGCAATTGTGGCCACTTGAAATTTGAAACATTTTGGTAGTGTTCAGATACTCAACTTTGTAATGGGCAATTGCTGTTCTACCCCCTGAATTTGTTTCAAAACAAAAACTCCAAAAACATACTGGTTTATGTCACCTTATGGCAATGAGAGTGAGAGATTAATGAGATGTTTTTGTCGTATTCTTTAAATACAACACAAGGAAAAAGAAAATTATCTTTCTTCTAAACCTCATCACTAGAAGACATAAGTTCCATGTTTGAAGTAAGAGCGAAGCCTCCATTGTTATTTTGTTTAGTTTTGAGCTTCAAGGGACCAATAGTGATGTCTTAAGAATGTCATGCTGGCCTTTTAAAAAAGTTAATTTTACCTATTAAAAGATGAAATTGTAACTAAGTGTGCTTATTCTATTCATAACTGGGATTCATTAACCCTGGACAATCGAGCAACATACATTACTATCCTGGAACAATGGGATCTTTTGAAAGTGTTCTGGGTCTTCGAAATGAGGGGTTGAATCGATTGAAAAATGAATACTTCAGATAAAATTAAAGTTACATAATTATGAGAAATTCTTTTACCCATGTAACAATTGCCCCTTTCTTGGCCAGAAATGATTAGAAGGGTACCAAACGAAATTCACTGGCAAAATTTTCACAAATACAATTATTCGTGTCATAAGACAGCAAGGGAATAATAAATACTTACAGCAGATCCTGTAACAATGTGCACTGGGGCCTTTGGATTGGTGTACGGAGCTTCATAGCTTCCGTTGAGCACCTTGTAGTCATAGATAGGCCAAAGTCGCTCGTATGAGTGCTCATGAGCCCAAATTAGTAAGTCAACTCCATATCGGTAAAACATTTCTTCTAGCCCAAAGCTAAACAAAAAGGAATAAATATAAAGATGTTAATTGATGGCCTGAATCTGTGATGAAGATGATGATGACATGATACTCATGATTAGGGGTGGATTTTGACGACTTAAAATATTGCCAAAAATGACCAATAAATTGTTCTTAAAATGCTTTTAAAATGTCATAAAAGCAAAGAAAAATGATGTAAAAAATTTGATCAAAACCAATTCAGATGAATAACTCAATGTTGGATATGTTATTCATGTATAGAAGGCTTCTTCCTTTCGTTCAAGTGAACTCAGCTTGCAAACTTTTGGTTTGGACTGTTGTACATCAGAAAATCTCAGTCTTTAATTATCGCAAAATCAGACAAACAGACAATAGTGCTGATGGTGGTTTGAAAATATTAATCAAAACTGATGAAGAATGCAAACAACAACAACAACATATAAAAATGGGCTACTTCATTTTGACATAACATAAAGTTAATCATTATACTAAAAGACATTGTTTTAATGGGAAAAGAAAAAAAGACCCTTCGTAAAATTCCACCCTATTCAAGATATCTAGTTATAAAGAGGCAGCAATCCTAGACACAATTGCAAGTTATATTGTATCATATACTTACAAACCACCAGGCAGTCCAACACGTGTCATTGTTTCCATGTACGTGCAGTCATCGGTATTGTTATTAGAGCAATACATAGGACGGTGACCAAACACCACAATCCAAGGACGGAGTGTGCGATTTTGGGGACTTGTAGCTTCCTAAACAATGAAAATATTGTAATATATTTTGTATGAGAAGAAATTCAAGCAAATCCCGGAAATTATTAAAAAGTAAAAAGGCTAATCAAATTTTCATTGCAGACCTGCAAGTCTTTCTCCAACCATTCATATTGCTTCACAACCATCTTCAATCCATATTGAAGAAAATAATAAACCTCAGTTGAAACGCTAATGAAGTGAACATTTCCCATGTTGAAAGAGAAAAAGAGACCTTCCGTGTTTCCAGGCATTCCAAAACGGTTGCGATAGTGGGTAAAATTGCTGCAAAACAATAACGGAACATTACCTTTCATTTTAAAATAATACAGTGAAACTTCAGTAAAATTTTAAAGTAACACAGAAAAGATATTACGTAAAAAAAATAAAATAAAAAAATAATAAATAAATAAATAAAAATCAATATGCAATTTAAAAAATTACTAATGAGAAAAGTCAGTTATCTTGGTGTGTTTAAAATTATGATTCGCCTGTAGGGTGCAGTAATGCACAAACATATTCCATTATTAGGTGTTAGTCATAAAATCTTTATAAATTTATCTCTAAAGTCTTAAAATTAACTATAAATGCACATATTATGTTTTTTATTTAAAAAGTTATATTTAAATTGCATTGTGTGATTGAATTTTTTTTAAATGTCAAAAAATAGAGGTTTATCGGAAATTAAATTTATCCTTAGTCTCCAGTTTCCTTTCTTCAGCAACTCAAAGAATTTTCCAAAGTCCCACTGGCGGAGGCTGCCCGAGAGCCGACTTTGCGCTACCACCTTGGCCCCTCAGTTAGGCCGAGGCGAGCTTCTATACATTGCAGGCTCTCCCAGACCGGCGCGGGAGATCCGCGGCGGGTGCGGCGCGGAACGCTCCGCGCTAGACGCGGCGGCGGAATCCGCGGGACCGTTCACACCGGAGCGGCAATTATGACTCAGCGTTTAGAGACAGTTTTCCTCGCCCTATAAACTAAAAGGAAGAGGAGCTCGATCCAGAGGGGAGCGAAGGCCCCCGAAGGCAGGCGGGCTTCCACGAAACTCGAGCGGCAGCGGCAGGAAACGCGTCCGACTGCGTTCGTAAATCCGCAGGTAAAAAACCGCTGCCAATCCGCTGCCGCGACGCTCGCCTGCCGCGCAGGTCTGAACGGGCTCGTAAGGCAACCCGCGATGTGAAATTTCCATTGCGGCCATACAAGTTCCATTAACGGGAAGTCGCCTCAGAGGCCGAGAGATCGCTCCGCGAGAGCACTCTGAAGGGCGCCGACTCGAGTCAAATGCCGGGCTCTCGGCGCAGGTCGCCCCGCGCCTTTCCCGTCGCCTCTGCGGGGACATTTCAATGTTATAATGTCTTAAAGGAACTGTTATTATGAAGGTATAAGCGTGAACAAAGTATAAACGTAAAACACGTATCTGAAATAATTTAGCATGGGAATTATAGAAATGTATCCGGGACTTGCCAAAAACAACAACGTATAAATGTGAAAAACATTTTATGTGCGAAACGTATAAACGGAGTTTCACTAAACATTAAATAATTTGCATAGTTTCACAATGATTAAATTTTACCCAAGAATTCATTAAGTGTACATTTTAAATCAGTAAATCTAATATCCAATAAAAACAAATTCTTTAAACACCGTAAATAATGCATTATTGCATAAATAATTGACATAAAAATGCAATAATTGACTGAACTTGTGTGCTTTTAATAACAAGCGAAATTCATATAATTACGTTGCAGCGATCCAGACAAATATAGAATTTTGGTATTTCTCTGAGACTTCCTCCGTCGCTAAGCAGCGCTAACTAGCGCCATCTGTCTGGTTGCCCAACCAAAAGGCCCTATGTTGCCCGTGTTAAATCGAAGAGCAGGGCAAAGAGTAAAAGCAGTAAACCCGGAAATATCCAAGAGCGTGGTGCAATACTTGGCAAGGCACCAGGTACCGGAGAGAGTGGCAAGTGGACGTTCTTAGGTTTCAAAACGATTTCATATTCATCGATATTGCTTCAATATCTTGAATATCGAATGTCATTAAAAGGAAAATGTATATTCCTAAGATATTAAGATATCTTTTTCGATTACATATAGGGGTTGTACAACCTAAGCACGAGCTGCCACAGTTCCCATTATTAATATATTTGTACACGTTTTACTACAAACTAATATTAAAAGCAATATTTCCAAAATTTTTGTAGAGGTCCATACTGAAATTGTCCCCCCCCTCATGAAATAGTTTCCGGATTTGTCCCTGTCTGCACTCGACATCCCTGGCTTCGTGGTCTTTGTGTGCTCCCCACTGCGTAATCGTTGTTGACATTACTCGTAGCTATCTTTTCCGTTGGGTAATACATCTGGTATAGACCCCGGGGCAGACGGCGGGGCGTCTCTGAAGCAGGGAAGTTGTTCGCTTTCTAATGTTATCGTGCGCTGTTGCCACACACGTTCATTATGTACTCCAATACTTCATAACTAGACCTCGGAATTTTAGAAAAATGCTTATTTAGTTCCTTTAGGAGATGGTGGAAAACAGCTGTAGATGTTCACGAATCATGAAAAAATAGATCTTCAGAAAGCATCTAATAGAGCCTAAAATGTTTTCAAAGAGCAGCTGCTGCCTATTTTATTTTTTTGCCTACAACTGTCTAAAACAAGTAATTTTTAATTAATATTTTCTTTACACAGTTTTTAAAATTTGGTATATCGGAACGCGAACACTTTCAAGAATTTCCGAAACACTATCAAAAATGCAACCGACTAGGCACCGAAATTCTCTCACCCAAAGCAACGAATATATGAGCTCTGCAAGTCAATAGGAAGAGGGTGTTTAGGGTCGTTTTTGTTCAGCACGCACTTAAGCAATTGCAAACATACCCGGCGCAGCTGCACTGATAGAGCTATTAACATTCCTAGAAATATTTTGAGTGTTCATACTGCAAAATTAAAAATCGAGGTGGGGCGTAGCAGAACAGAGATTTTAATTTGGACGAGGAAGTAATAACTCTGAAACATTTTGTCGTATGTTCAGCATTTTATCGGGCACCATAAAATCTCACGATATATGCGGAAATTTACACTACGATAGTAAACAAATGAATTCTGATGCTGCGGCACACTACTACGATATGGCGGGTTGTTGCTTGCGATATATCAATCTAAACAATATTCGTATACCGTGATTTGAGAAAAGATAATTCTCCTGAACCTAAAGATACATAAAGAAATGACGTTCGATGAGGAAGGAAGTCGACGCGACGACCCCTTCAGATCAGTAAATATGATTTCCGGAGAAGCGTTTCATTTGGTGGAATGCCAGGAAAATGAGGTTAATTTACCTAAAAATACACATTTTTAATTGCACTATTAATATTACAATTAATAATTACTCCCGAAACTAATATGAGTTACTTTCATTCTGAATTATTTGAATCTGATTTGTTCAAAATATCTCCAGTTTTTTTCTTAATAAACATTTGACTTGCGATGAATCGATGGTTGTTTATTTACGTTGCTAAAAATGTTAAATTTCTTAACATACAGGTAGGTGCAAGTGCACTTAACAAACCAGTAGGGTTGCATGTTAACAGGGGTTAAAGACATGTGACCGATAAATAAAATAATATGCTTGTATTATAAGCGCACGTTTTCTTGAGCCCCGGGATACCTACCCCAACTCCTTTGCCCACATTAGTTGAATGAAGAATAAATGATAGCAATGAGAGTTGTAGTCAAAATCTGATAACCGGAAATGTTCGCTACCGTGTAATAGAAAATATTTTGTATCGGAAAACAAACTACAAATTTGATACAAAATTCCTTTCGTCAAAATAACCAAAACTTCCCACTCTTCTTGCAACTAGCGAAGCGAGGGCTCAAGAAAACGTGCGCGGATAATAGTCACTCTCGAAAATGTAAAAACACGTGACTTTCCTGAGTAATAAAAAGTGCCTAATGTAACTTTTTGTGATCAGTTTTAAATGCCAGAAACATAAATTTTCGTGTAGAATGTTTTGAAATTTTGGTTTAGTAATTTTGTAACATATTTGAAATGCCTAAAACGTCACTCTAATAGTGCCTAATTTCATAATTTAGTAACCTATTTTTGGTACATAAATCATCACTTTTTTGTGCCTAAAATTCCGAGGTCTATTCATAACTCATTGTGCGCGAGACCGTAATGAATCCCAGTAATGTCACCTGCCTTTGTAACACCCGCAGCGGCCAGATTGAGGGCACTTTTCATATTTACTTAGTAATATTAATAATTTTATTTTAATAAGTTTCATAAATAAAATTCATTTGAAACATTTATGTATACTCTACAAAATGCTGCTGGCGGCATCAGAAACGAAGCGAAATTTTCAGTTATTTACCAAGTTGTGTTTTAAATAAGGTGACCAGACGTCCTGTATTAGCCGGGTCAGTCTCTTTTCTCGAGTCCCTGTCCCTCATTTTTTGAAAGAAAAACGGGAATCCAAAGTGTCCCGTTTTGTGACCATGGCTAATCCGCATTATGTGCCGTTCAGAAGTTTCAAATTAACTTAATGCATTCCGTTGGGTTCGCATTAGTTTACAAAAAAAGGGCGAGTAGATCATACGGTCATGTACCTCGTAACCACGTTCTCGTACCGTTTAAATCAAGAAGGGAGAGGGGAGAGTGTCGTGGTGGGTATATGGTGTGGAGAGTGTGGTCTAGGAAGGAAAAATGAGCTTTCGTGTCATTTGAGTTTGTAAGTTTTATGACTACCTTTACCTAGAAACTTATCTTTCTGCTTCTGTTTTTGTGACTTCGCAAGCTTTTTTAACTGAGGAATACGGGCCAATTTTATAATGAATACAAATGCAAATAAAATAAATCGAATTCCAAGATTACATCGCAAATAATGTGCTACTATTACAGAAAGTAATTTCTACAAATAAATAATTGAAATAAATTTAAAATTGCGAACTTATTTTCTTTTTATTCGTGCTATTCATTTCCATTAATGTTTAAAAAGTGTAATTTACTACACCGTGTACTGTTGCTTTTTAACGTTCGCGTGTGCCTTTTTTTATTCTAGAAAAAATCAAGATGTCCCATTATTTGTTTTTTAAGATCTGGTCACCATAGTTTTATATTATCTTCACTTACAATTTTTCCTCGTGATTCCCGGCGCATGTCATGTACGGCACATACGCTGCGATAGGCTGGATTTGCCGCATGAACACATTTCCTCGTTCGCCGGCATCCTGTAAACAAAGCAGTCCAGAATGAAGCACCGGACAGACAGCAAAGATTAAGAACCAGGAAGCCGCGCCTGCCAGGGCAGGGGTGTCCAACTGGCCCGCAAAAACCTTTTTAAAAAACATTTTCTTCAAGAAAAGTACGAAAAAAATATAGCTTAGCTCATTCAATATATATATATATATATATATATATATATATATATATATATATATATATATATATATATATATATATATATAAGGCGACACGTTCCTGCAGACTAAATGATGAAAGAGTAGTTTTTAAAACGGCTATCCAGCGAAAAATATCCAAACTTCGGGTCATTTGGTCTAAACATGACTTCATTGTGAGGGAGCACGAATTCACGTGAAAGTGTCTTTTTCTACGAATTTTATTAGAAATCAGTATAGTATGCGCCTTTTGAGATTGGAAACAATAAAATTGGAGGTACACATTCATTCATTCATTGATAGATGGAACTGATCGAGAACAGTATCCCCACTACATTCACGATTTCCAATGTGACTCTCGAGCCCTCACAAGTTGGGCGCCATTGTGCTAGAGGAGATGCAGATTTGTGTCCGCGGGGATGATTGCAATTCGACTGGGGTCTCATTGACAGCAAAGTTGTCGACATTTATTTATTACGTTCTCGTATACGTACGTATATATGGAGTATCGAGAAAGTTATGTAAAGCTGCGAAAAATCGATTTCGAGATTTCAACGGAAATACACTTTTCGGGGTCCTCTGATACCGAAAAAATGTTGTTTTTTTTAAAAAAAAACGTCCGTCCGTCCGTGAACACCACTAGCGCCTAAACCATACGAAGGATTTTTTCCAAAATGGATTTTCTCCAGTCAATCTGACGGTCCGGTCGAAAACGGCTCCAAATTTTTTCTTCAATCTTTTCGTACTGATAGTGCTAATTGCGCTGTATAAGATGATATAAAACGATTTTCGCTGTATTCCCTAAAAAAAAAGAACACAAATATTTTTTGTTCTCAAATATCTCTCACGCCTTTAATATGCACATTTCCGGAAATTTGTGAAACACTATTGCCTTTGTGTGTGAAAGTGCTCCAAATGACTTCCAATAAAGGTTTTCGAGAACGCAAAAAAATTCAGTAAAAAAGAGCTTCAAATTTCGCATTTATAGCAACACTTAAACGCCATTTTCTTAAAATTCGGGCCAAATTTTTCAATGAGAATTGAAAAAGAAAATTTTGAATGAAAATTGCCATTAAGGCGAGGTTCTACTCTTGTTTATTATTTAGAATATTTCGGTTCTACTATTAGGAAACAAAAAATGCAGCGATAGACGGTAACTGGCAAAAGTATGTGGCAAAACAGAAAAGCCAGGTCAGACCAAAGAAATTAGAAAACTAGTACGGGAAAGTCTGTGCCATTCTGTAGCACCATTAGTTTTATTTATTAATTGGTGTCAAAAACTACTTTGTATCTGACATTTAAGAAGGAACTATAGGCTACATTCACATGTCCAGAATTGGGCAGGGGATCTTTTCAGCATTTGCTGGACGACAACTCGATCGAAGTGAGGTTTATTGACCCTGAAGCTGTTTACAGTAGCTACAAATACAAATATCGTAAAACTAGCTAGGCGTGGCGCCTCCCCATTTTTTCAAGTTAAATTTTTTGTGTTTGAAATTTTTGATAAAAATAAACTATAAACATTTTAGTTACCCGACTCATTCATTTTCGATTATTAAATGTTACATGAAAAAGTATCGATAAAAATATTTGTTTATTTTTTATTTCATTGTAAAATTAGGTTTTATTATCGTCAATCTGGTGAAACAAGTCGTAAGAACTCATGAAAATGTCGAAAAGCGAGTGTTCATTCATGGCTTTTCACAGATGCACTCGTAGGTGCATTGAAACAATACAACGAAAAACAACTTGCTTTGCTTTTCTAGAATTCTGTCAGAATAACCTAGACCTAGACGGAACCGACTAAGAATTGTGCCAATCGACGACGCATCTCGCTGAAAGTAAGCGAATGAGCGACTGATAACCTTTGTAGGTGCCGTTGTCCAAAACGCGTTTTGGTTGCTTTTAAAAAACACGGTTTTTAAAGACAATTCTTCGAGTATACCACATGAATTTAAAAAAAAAAGATTATCACCCCCCCCCCCCTGCCTAAAGAGACAGAGACACATCGAATTTGTTTCGGTCTCTTGGTTCGATCATTTGTTTCAGTTCAACAAACATATTACTTCGTCTCATTTAAAAAACCCAAAGAGTCAAAAGAGACCATGGATATTTGTTCTACGGTCTACCCGTGAGTGACAGACGCTCGCAGATACTCGATTGGTATTTTGTAAAATTAATTGTTTTATATATAAAGAAAGTTTTGTGTAGTCAATATAAAGTTTTGTGCTACAGTTTTATATTTTCAATTCGTAAAATTTGCTTTCGTCGTTTTCCTGAGTCTGTATCGTCACTGTCAAGAAAAACAAAGGTAAGATCATATGGGCGCATATCCTAAAACAAAAGAAGGGGAGGCAACTCCACTCACTGTTGGGTCTCCGTTTTCTTCGAACGTTTTTATTTATATTAATGCTACAATGAATTTAATAAACGAATGAAGACGCGAATAGTTCATGCGTTCATTGAACTTGCTACCGATTAATTTGCTTTCACGTATCCCTAATTTAATCCTAAAAATAAACCATCTTGCCACTATTGTTTTATATATTTGCGGGGAAATGGCGTACATTTGGTGAAGAGATGAATCATTACAAAACACAAAATTAAAGAAAAGACTTGTAGTTTTATTTACATTAGCGCCCTCCCGGTCTCCAACCTTTCAAAAGAGCCCTCAACCTGCATTGCAGGTCTTCACAATTGTTACCAGACGTAAGGTGCTTAGCTTATGTACGCTGAACCATTTCATTTAAAGACCGCAGTCTTCTCAATTAGATGAACAAATGATTCTTATGTAATTTTGCTGACAAACGCTTTGGTACGTACAACAGGTTTTTGAGATTTCTATAAAACGACCAAAAGGATGTACTTAAGTGAAGCGCCAAAGATATTTCTAAGTATATCCGAAGAAAAAAAATACTTTTTTAGATACCAACAACAAATAACAGAATTTTAACTATTCTGTTTTTTGTTACAATTTACACATTTTGTAAATTGGCAGAATTGTGGTCAACATTACATTGGCCCCGCATCGCGCTCGGCGCCGCTATCAATCCCTACCTTAGGCCATCAGGACCTTGAGCCCAGAGAACTCCAGCACACACGCTGCTCAAATAATGACGTTACCAATCTTCTGAGTATACAACAGCGGCTTTGAGTCAACGGTCCGGTGACACACAAGCTACGACGAAATTGGGAAATTACAAAAAGCACACTTTACGGAAATCTAAGCTCTTGAGGAATTATTTATTGCTAATATTATGAGTAGGGGGCAGATTTTAATGATTTGTTTTCTTTTCATTTTAAAACAATGCTTTTTAGAATAGACATTAATTTTATGCTATCACAAAAGCTAGTGACACATTTTTGTACGGCATTTTTCTTTTACTATTTCGTCGATTTCGACTAATAAGTCATTTTTTAACCTTTTTAGTCATTTTTAAAGCTTTTTTCGCCGATTTCAATAGAATTTTAAGAAGAACCAACGTGTCCTATGTTGCCCATGTTAATGGTACTTGCTACAAATAATATTTACGAGATGCAACAAAAGTTCACCACAGAATTCTTGAGTAGCCTATTCGATTTCTTCGCTCATAAATTGTAACGTCAGCCGCTGTGAATATGTAATCTACGGTTCTTGTGACGCCTGTCAGCGCCATTGTCGGTTCGGACGATTTAGGGATAACTAAAGCAGAATTCCTGATAAAGAAGGGTCCAAACCACATGGTTGCAAGCTAAGTTCACTTGGACGAAAGGAAGAAGTCTCGATTATTACATCAGTAACATCCAACAGCTTGAATTGTTCATCTGAACTAGCTTTGATAAATTTTTTACGACATTTTTCTTTGATTTTAAGGCACTTTAAAAACATTTCAAGAACATTGTACTGATAACTTTTGGCGATGTTTTAGGTCATCAAAATTCGCCCCCTAATTATGAGAAACAGGCTGCTGTGCTTTTTCTGCTTCAAATGACTCTCAGAAATATATTACGTTGGGGTTCTACGTCATTTGGCCAAACTTGATGGGTCAGCACTATTATAGTACCACTTACCAAGTCGGCCCGGATCACTAAGGCGGGCGTGCTAAGGGCGTATTATGGTGGGTGTGGGTTCGAATCCCAGAATTGGGCATAGATGTTTTATCCCCATGCACATGTATGGACGAAATTCATTTAAAAACAATAATCATACAACACAATAAAAATATGAAAATTATCATAAACCAGACACTAATAAATTTCGTTTTATAGGGATAACATATGTGCACATTTGCATCCACTAACCAACAAATTTGTTAATTTTAAAGTTTAAAAAATATTTTTTTATAAGACTCATTCTTATTATCCACTGACTCAGAAACGTTTCCAAAGCCACGCTCTAAGAAATATCTTACACCGTACCAAAGCTTGATGGAGGCTTCCGAAATATTGTCTTCTCGTTTGGTAACGATTAATTGATTAGCGATTCCGGGCGCGCCAACAGCTATGGTCGCTAGTCCCGAAAGTGTAGTGCATGTTTATATCGCTGGAGATGGTGGCGATTTCGCCCCGCTTTATGGCGAGATCCGGCGCAGACTTACTACGCCGGCTAGCGAGGCTTTTCCTCAACTATGCATCTGCTACCAGTGTAGCACCGCTGGGACAAGCTCTACGCTCCCGACACGTGTGGTGGGCATGCGAGTGTAGGTGTGTGTATGTAAGAGGTGATGAGAGAACAAAGAAGGGGAACAAAAGATCGCGCGCGGTCCGTGGCCTGTTTGTTAGAGTTCTGCTCCGGAATTCGCTGGCTTATTGATCGGAGAAACCACGGAAAACTACCGATCAGAGCAGCTAGTTGCTAGAACTCTCCTCCGGGCAGCGGCTGAATTCGACCTAGCTGTCTAGCTAGAGTCGAAAGTGCTGCCGCCGTTGGGACTCGAACCTAGGACCTCCCGGTCCGAGCCACTGCAACGGTGTCTGCTGAGCCACCTTTACCGTTGCTTGCTGAGGAGTGAACAGATTCACGTACGAATGATTCTCGAGACGTGACAGAATGCAGTTTATCACAAAATCTTTCAGGCACGGGAAAGGAGGCAATCATCACGTATGTTACGTAATTTCCTTCACCCACGTGACTAACCGCGAGTTTACGACTAGCGGCACGTCTCGGCTCTCTCAACGCCTCCACCTTCGACCTTCAGCATAGCCGCAGCCGCTCCTGGATTTTTCTACAGTCCGCTTTTGGAAGACTTTTCAAGTCATCTTTTAGAACTATTTAATTACAAATTAATTACGCAAAATTATTTTTTCCTCTTCAAACGTTGGCGTAATTAAAGGTGAGCTAGCTTAAGATTAAGCTGGCACACCACCATCGGCTGGCACACTAAACACATATGCCATCTTGTAAAACGATTTAATTCCCAATTAATTACGTGCAAAATAATTTAATTGCTTTTCAAACTTCCGAGTAATTAACGGTGATCTGCATGGCGCGCCGACGGGCGAAATTAATTAGCAATTAAATAGTTCTAAACGGAGGCATATTTGGTTTTGTGGTAACCGACTGAAGTAGTGCCAGGTTAAGAGAGGTTTTTTAAAGCCCTCATCTGGAGGCGTAAGGCCCGCAACGGACTTCACTGGGGGATGCTTTGCGAGAAATGAGAGAGGAGAACTATGAGATCAGCGAGGCTACGTTTATGTGTTGAAGGGTTTCTTTCAGAAACAACATACTAAGTCAGGTTTTTGGACATTTTGACTTTTTACTGGAATCACATTCTATGCATATAGTCAAGCAAATCGAGAGGTTATTTTTTAAGACCACGTTCGTAGCAACTAATGCAGATACAACCCAAGTCAGTGGCATGCGTTCTTTCTGCACTGAAGCACCAGACGCGGTTTGTCTTTGGAGTTCACTCTGCTGATTGATTTTAAGTTTACAGCACCGTGTACTTACAGTGTGCATAGACTTAACGCAAAATCTAAACCTTCCTACAATACCAGTACAAGAGACAGCAGTAAACTGACAGTAAATGTTTTTAGTGTCCGTAATTTAAAGATGTCTCTGACACATTCTTCGAGTATCGTAAAGGAACAGAGTCTATATGACTTCTAGGAACTTTCATTATGGAATATTTAGATACATAAATGTCCTACGTCGAAAACCTTCAAATCTTTTCAGATGGAGGTCAAAATAAAAATTTAAAAAAAACAAAAAACTATTGAGGTCGTGACAACCCTTGTTTTCCATTAAAGAATTCCTTACTCTCGTGCAATCGAGAATTTGCTGTTCTAAAGAGGAAATTAAGGCGTTCATTGCATTTACACTCTTAAGAAGTAAGCGAATTTGATAGTGGCCTCAAGCCATTATACCTATCCGATCTGATATAATTGATTCTAAACGTCGATGGCCCCATTGATATCAAAAAAAGAACATCACATCTACCGAGATTTCAAACGTTTTATATCAGCAAATTTATGAACTTCCACCATTTCATCAAAAATGATCGTTTTCGTCACGAAAAAAAGATCCGTTGATGACATCTTAAAGTTAATCGAGCATATCTCCCTCCAAGAAGAAATGGAGACCTTTTGTGCAGAATTATAAGGCTTGGCAGTGCCTGTCAAATTAATTATGGAAATAAATTGTTAAATTAACAATTGCTTACAATTAAAGTGTTTTCCTTGAAGTGTAACATTCCACTCATTGATTTGAAGGTCATGAGTGCCAAAATGTATATCAAATAAAGAAACATGTAATGAATGACAATACATTTTTGTCACAATACGTTTTATTTGAAAACTAAACAAAACAATACAAGTCAACAAGGTTTTGAGCACAAAAAAGTAATAGAATTTTACTTTTTCTTAATGAGACAATAATTTTATAAAAGATACGGAACACCACTTCTTAAAAAATGGTACAATGTTTATGACGAATACAGCTGCATTAGAAGGTTTTTTGTTCATAATGAAAAGTTACTTGTCAGTGAATCTCTATCCCCTCTCTTTAATATTTCTTTGAATTATGAAGTAATACTAACTTTCACAAATAATAAATTCGTAAATGTTTATAAATAAAATTTGAGTGTGATTTAAAAAAAAGTTTTTTATAATCTCATTTGCTGAAATCAATAATATAAAAACCACATCGATTTTACAGTTTTTGCCTGTTTTTTTCGGGTAATCTCTGGAAAGGCTGCACCACTATAGATGCGAGCAGCCCTCTGTCGGACGTAACTTACGCTATTGTTTTCAAACATTATAATCTCTTACATAAAGAGGAATGTTTGATTGTTTTTTCACACACATCTACAATTTTATTCCGATCTAAATAAAATTTTATGTACGTGCTCTTTAAAGCATGACAAAATTTCACAAAATAAATGAAAGAGTTGTTGAAATGGGTATGAAAATAGTCACTCCCCGACCGAACCGAACGAGAAACTTTTTCATCTCCAGAGAGGCGTGTTTATCAAGTGTGTAGGGAGGGGGTGATACGGGCTGATATGCAGTTTGTGATACGATTCGTTCAGGCTCGACTATACATGGAGGGAAGAAAACAAGCGAGGTAAACAGGAGGCAAGAAAATGGAGATTTCCCTGGAAAACCTCCACGAAGAAATATACGCGCCAAATTATTTTTGAGGTATTTTCGCATAAAATGCGTTGGTAATTATGCGTTGGACAGACTCGTGGATGTTTTATGGTGACGCGAGAGCCGAAGGCCTGGGCCTCGTCCTCAACAAGGAATTGAGTAGCGAAGCGTCACTTTCTGCGGGAAAGTGTGGCAGCGCCGCGAGTGACTCATTCTCATAATTGATGGCACGCGTGAACGAATCGTATCACAAACTGCATTTCTACTACGAAGATACATTTCCCTTGTTTCGACTTCTCGCATTTCTCGTCGCCCATTTTTCGCAGCTCGTTTCTTGGTGTAGTTACGAGACGAGACCTCCTCGAGCGCAGGTCGGGGCTTGCCGGAGACCCCCGCTCCCGACCGCGAGACCCATCGGCTCAGCGCATCAACACGTGTCACCGCAGGGCTTCTGACCGCGAAGAGATCCCAAGGTTCGAATCCCGTCGGTGGCAGGAATTTCGACACCAGCCTGTCAGTTAGGTCAATTCAAACGCTCTCTGGAGGAGAATTCTTGCGGCCGGCTGCTTTGATCAGTAGTTTTCCATGATTTCTCTAGGTGAATGCCAGAGCAGTACAAACGGGTCACGGGCAGCGCGCGATCTTTCTTTTCTTGCCCTATCCTCGCCTCTTGCTTACCCTAATATTATCATGCACACACATCATGCCACATGTTGGGAGACCAGTCGGGAGCCTCGAGCTCGCTCCAGGTGGGGCGTTTACCGTGAAACTAGGAGATACCCATGTGGGGGAAACAGCCGACGTGCAGGTTTTCGCTGGATCTCAGTTTAGCGGAGGAAGATCGGCGCCAACGCCCCCGATAAAACATGCACTATGCTTCGGGACAGCGTCGACGTTTGCGCGGGAGTTGACTTGCCCATACATCAAAAGAACTAATCAATACTTCACACCCCTCGCGTTCGGCCTCACAAGCCCCATTCGCTGCATTCACTTGTCTCGCCGCAGCAACGCAGCGTACGCCACAAAGCTACCTCCACAAAGCCATTGAAGCTACCTCCCCCCGCCGCAACGGCAACCTAATAAAGATTGCTCCGAGCGAGTACACAAAGAGAGAGAGAGAGAGGTAGTTTGTCTCGTAAGTGTAGTACATGCTATATCCAAGACGTTATGTCTATGTTTCCCAGCGAGAACGTAATATCCGACGACGACCTTCACGTCGGCTTGCGGAGGTGTGTGTGTGTGTGTGTGGGGGGGGGGGGCTCAGTTGCCCTAGCCAGAACAAGCTCTAAGCTCTTTGCTGGTCTCCCGCCTACCTGGGTGCTAGTGTGGTGTAGGGGACAAGGAAGTGGAAGGAAACACCGCGCACGGTTCGCACACATTCCTCTAGTATTACTCGGAGAATACACAGAAAACTACAGACGAGCAGCGGCCGCTCGAATTATTCTCTGATTAAATTCGACCAAGCTATTCAGCTTGTGTCGAAAATCCGTCAACGCAGGGTCTCGAACACTAGACCTCCTGGTCAAAGACGTGCAGAGGTAGCGGTGTTGCCTGCTGAGCCATCGCAGTCAGTCAGACGATTATAAACGAATTGATCGATTGATTAGTGATTTCGGGCGTGTCAACGGTTAAAGTCGTTAGTCCCATAAGTGTAGTGCATGTTTTATGTCAGGTGTTGGTGGTGACCTTGCCCCGCTGGATGGCGGGATCCGACGTTGACATACGTCGACTTGCGGGGATTCCCCCAACCAGCGTGGGACTGCCGCAGCGAAGAGCCAAGCTCCAGGCTGGTCTTCCGACATCTGTGGTAGTGTGGCGCTTGTGACTGTGTGTGTTTGTAAAGGATGAGCATAGGACAAGATATGACGAGGAAGGAAAAGGAAAGATCGCGCGCGGTCCGTTGCCCACTTGGCAGGATACTGTTTCGGCATTCGCCTGGTATTGATCGGACGAACCACGCAAAACTACTGACCAGGGCAACTGGCCGCTACAATTCTCCTCCAGACAGCGTCCAGCTAGGCAGCTAGTTCCGAAAATCCTGACACCGTCTGGATTGGAACCCAAGGATCTCCAGGACAGGGGCATCAGGACAGTGACATCAGTTGAAGCCCTCAACCACCTTTGCCGATATGCAAAGTGAAGCGAATTGTTTTACGTACCATGTACATGTCGTAGGCAAAGTCTCCAACGTGTAGGATGGCGTCGTATTTGCCACGTTGAACTTCCTGCTGCAACCTCGGAAGAGATTTTGCATTCTCGTTACCCATGTCTCCGTAGATGGCCAACCGCGGATACCACGTGGTCTGATCTTCTGGCGGAGTTCGGAAGGAAAACTCCTCAGACCAGCCCAGTATGCTGCCCACGTGGTAAACTGAAAGACGGCGAGGCACGCAGGTTAAAATTTCCAAGCGTTTCTATATTAATCCAGCATATTAAAGTTCCGATATACATACCGTATATTTCGGCAGATAAGACAATGCATGAATCAAAATAAATAATTATAAAAAAAGACCCCAAAAATACGGAGTCGTCTTAGATACAAATGAAAAATAATTACAAATTCTCACAATCATCTGATGCAATTAGTTCTTGAAATACATCACTTTCGTTCTTAACAAGATCGTCGAATGGGTTCCGTTCTATACAAAGGGAGTCTATTTTCTCTTCGTTATATATCCTATCCTATAACAAATCGTCCGCAGTGCCATCCATATATTTACGAATCCCCTAATCAGTGCGAATGTTTGCCAACAGCCAGTGCTGCCAGATGTTCTGTAGCGTTGCCAGTTGCAAGTGATACTGATTGCCAATCTTACCTAAATTCATAGGCCATTGATAGTTCGAAGGTAGTCTTACACTATAAAACCCTGACAAAAATGTATACCTCGTTTTATCAGCAGAAATATACGGTAAAACTTAATCTGGTGGAATAAAGTTGTGAGATGCACATTAGTTAATGTGGTGGTATAAATTTCCGAGAGATAGAAACTTGTGGTGCTACAGAATGGCACAGACTTTCTTTATTATTTTTCTATTTCCTTTGGTCTCGGCTAGCTATACGAACTTGCCATATATTCTTACCAACAGCCATCTATCGCTGCCCAAATTACATTTTTTTAAACCATATTCTAATTTTTTCGGTTTCCTAATAGTACAACGAAAATATTATTTTAAGAATACTAAAGCCCACTAAAACCTCGCCCTACATGGCAAATGTTTTGAAAAATTTGGAACAGTTTTAAAGAAAACGCCGTTCAAGTGCTTCTGTAAATGCGACATTTGAACCTCTTTTCACAGAAATCTACTCAGTTTTCGAAAAATTTCATATGAAGTCATTGCAAGCATTTCCCGTCACTAATACAATAGTGTGAACAAATCACTGGAACTGTGCATAATAAAGGCATAAGATATATTTCAAAAAATACATTTATGTAATTTTTGGAAAAACAACAAAACAATACAGCAAAATTAATTCTATGTCATTTTAATCAGTGTAATTAGCACTATCCGTAAAGTTTGAAGACAAAATTTGGATCCGTTTTAAAATGGCTTTTGAGTGTTTCTAAAAATGCGGACTTTTGAGCTCATTTTAACAGAAAACCGTTGGGTTTCGAGAAACTTTATCAGACATTATTTACAGCACATGTACTCATAAATACATTAATTTCATTAATTCTAATATAAATATTAACGACGTCAGAGTTACGCCAAAAAATTACATTTTTGATTTTTTGAAAAAACAAAAGAATTAAGCAATACGGCGTTTATGTCATCTTATAGAGTGCATTTAGCACTACCCTACCAACAGTTTAAAGAAACAATTTGGAGCAGTTTTTCAGAAAATTTTGTTTTTGTATTTTTTTAAAATTGCATCACTAGCAATATTGCGTGAAAACTATTAACATTTTCAAAAACTGTACCTGACCTTAATGAAAGAACGAATTATGGACAACAAATTTCATTTGAAGGAAAAATCTGTATCTTCAATTTTGTAATTGTAAAATCACGCCGAAAAAAGTTCAAATTTTTTAAATTTTTGAAACTTTGGAGGTAAAAGTGAAAATGGAATCTATGGCACCTTTATATGTGTATTTTACTCTATTCTTACAAGAAGTTTAAAGAAAACATTTGGAGCCGTTTTTGAGAAAATTTTGAAAATGACTGGAGGGCTTCATGTAAAGTACCCCCAAATTTTAAAGAATGTTTTTCAAAATGTCAAAGCTTCTACTCGCGCCAGATAGACATGGGTTTCTTCAATTTGGAAAACATCCTACGCATGGTTTAGGCGCCAGTGGTACTCACAGACGGATGTGTTGAAAAGAACTACTTTTTCGGTATCAGGGGACTCCAAAATGTGTATTTCAGTAGAAATCTCTCAATCGATATTCCGCATCATTACATAACTTTCCCTATACCAAGTATATTACTCCGTATATACGTACGTATACGGAAAAGTAATAATTTTGATTGCAATATTGCTACAAGTTCCATATTTTAGTATCATATGTACACTTCCGTTTTTACAATCCATTTTCGAATACTATTTACCGAATTGCTTTCACCTTATAGGATTGACAATTATGTCCGAAGTAAATTCGCTTCAGATATATTAAAATGCACACAAATGTATCCAGCAGATTCACACTTCAATATACAGAAGTGTCAGAATAAATTTTACAACTTATAGGACCTGTAAAGGGAACGAAAATATTAACTTTCTTCCAATGAACGTATAGAGAGAAATTGTATATAACCTACTAATAATCGTATGCATTTATACAAGTGCCCCAGACTTTTAGGTAACCTGTATACATAAGTGTTTGGCAGGTGGATGAAATTCAAACTTCCGTCAGAACACGGCCTGTGGAACATTTTTGTGGAAGAACATAGATACAATTTTATTACATGCATCCAATTTCCCACTATATTTTATTTGACAAAATGTGATCATTTTCGGCTCCACTGCTCTAGAAGTTTGTAAAATTTATTCTAACACATTTGAGCCCAAAACCTAATGTTTTAATATTAAAGTCGTGAGATGCACGATGCGTCCATTTCTATTCCTTCATCGTGTATATCATATTTTTAAGCATCATTCAAATCCTCTAATTACAACAAAAGCATTCTCACACTAAGGACCACTACCATGACCATTGCGTTGACGCGCGTGAGCTAACTTATGCGAAACGGCACACGAGCGCTTTTGACGGCGTTTGTTTTGCCCACAGTTCAAGCAACATAACGCGCGTTGTCTGGCTTTCAACGCGCGACGCCCACTATGTGACGCGTGTTGGCAATAACGCACGTCGCCAAGAGCGCTCATATGCCTTTTCGCATAAGACTCTGTTAATCTACGACGCGTGTTAAGGGGCTACTCTTGTGCGCTGGTATCGACGCAGCTAACGTCATCAGCGTTAGGTGACGCGCGCATCAAAGCAACGCTCGTGTTTGCGGGCCTAACTGGTCCTTCACCTCCGCCATCGTGCGTCGCTAACCGACGGACCCATCTCGCTGCGTTCACACAGTAGCCCGTCGGCTACTATCCGTCCATTGATTGAGGTTAGCGGGCACGCCAACTGCTATGGTCATTAGTCCCGTTAGTGTAGTGAAGGTTTATCCCGGGAGGTGGCGGTATCCCTACCCCGTTTGATGGGGAGATCCGGTGCCGACCTTCACACGTCGTCTTTCAAGGATTTCCCCTTCAAGGTATTCCCCCAGAGAGGCACCAACCCATTCGGGGTAATCTGTACGTTCCAGATTTGTGTAGTGCACGTATGTGTGCGTAAGGAAAGAGGATGGGGCAAAGAATACGAAATTACGCACTTCGTGGCCCGATTGCTACGGCACCGCTCCGACTTTTGCCTGGAATTGATGGGAGAAACCACGGAAAACTGCCGATCAGAGCAGCCAGCCTCTAGAATTCTCCTTCAGACTGCGGATGGATTCGTTGCAGCTATCTACCTACCGTCGAACCACTAGCTACGTTGCGTCGTTGGAGCAACGTCGAGACTCGAACCCTAGGATTTCGGTCGGTGCAGAAACACTGTAAGGCTGACTCTGACCTAAATAAACCGGCCCCGTCCCTCGAGCTGTTTCATAAAACTCTAAGAGAATTTAGTTTCACGGGAATGATCGTCTCCTACATTATTCCAGTAGCATACATACATTTTGCGGCACTCACACGCAACTCATCTTTATGAATGAGGTCTCTAAAGAAAGATAATTTCACGGAGACGTGACAAATTGCGCTTTCACTTTAGGACTTGTTTAAAAAACGCATCCAAATATTCATGTTAAAAGTACTCAATCAGATATATCGTTAAATAACTCCTAAAAGAAGGGTTCTAGGGCGTTAAAAACGAAAATTTGGAGGCCAAAGGACCCAAAGAAACGTTTCTCAAGCATCTATAGGATGGGATATTCTTGGACATTCAATTGTTGTTGTTGATTCGGCACATAATGATACTACTATGTTACCTATATTTCAACCCTTGGTGACAGGGACCATCTTTGTGACATCACGCTTACATTCCTCTATCTTATAGTATTTGCGATTTCTGTGCATACTTGTGGTTTATGAAGACGGACAAAGTTTATTTGCACAATTCTTAATACAAGATTCGCTCTCGCAGCAACAACTAGAAGTACTATTAATATTATACTATAATACTTAATTAGTACTTTAATACTATTCCGATGAAGATTGTTTCTTATGAGTGTAGTGAAAACATTCATTTGTTTTGCCAACAGGTCTATAAGTGCTGCGTACCTAATTGTGGAGATGTGGGTGTACAGTGAAGAGTGAAGACGTGTTTTGGTAGGTTTGGTTTGTGTTTTAACTGTATTTTCGTTATCAGCAGTGATTCAGAGAAATTTTTAACTCAGCTTGTTCGGTTACGTACCTTCCTCGAGAGTAAAAAGTGTTTTTATTATTTTTGTGCTTATCACGAAAAGCGAAAATCTAACTGTCAAAGGATATTGATTAATTATTTCACTTACTTTGTTAGGAAGTGATGTAAATTTTTTGAAGAAATCTCTGGATAATACTGAATAAATCTATATTGAAAATTTCTATTCAACATCAATTGCATTGTTTTTTATTTTTTATATTCTTCTAGTACAATGTAAGTTACCTTTAAACATTATAAATAAATACCTTTCGTTAACAACTTTCCTTCTTAGAATAGAAATAAGAGTGTGTTGTTTAACATGCGAGAGTTCTCGCACGGGTACGCGGAGGTAGTAGGGGGAAACTGGCACAACACAAATAATAAAATTAAATTTTAAATTAACTACAGTAAAATAGCTTCAAATAAATGAACAAAAAAATCAAAAGGCGCACGCCTACAATACTACATGAATCAATTTAAAAAAGCAACAAAATGTAAAATTACAGAAAGAATTAGTGAGCCTCTGAATGATAAGATTATATCAAATCCATTAGAATATTTTTGGCGATCAATGCCATCCGTTGAATTCCTATTCCTATTCTTTTTAACATATTCAGATTAATTTTCTCCTTTACTATGTCTAGTCTGAAGATGGGGAAAAATGAATTCCCCGAAACGACGCTCTGAAAAACTGAATAAACTTTTTATGATCTATAAACTGTCGATAAAATCTCTGGCCAAATTCTATTAGCAATAAAACAATAAAATAAAATCTCTTTTACTACATGTGTCATACACTATTTTTTAGACAGCCTAGCTGACTTTCATTTTATTTTAATTCACTTGAAGTTGAACCAAACTTTATAAAACTTACATTAAATAAATAATGAAATGCCTGGTTTATTATTTTCTATTGTTGTATAAATAATCTTGTTTATTAATCATTTTGTATGAATCACTTGATTCAATAAATGTATGAATCACTTCATTCATTAAGTCAGTAGTAGCTGATGTGATCAGACGAAAGTATCATGTTTCCTTTGTTGCATTCATAGATTTAATTGATCATATGAGTATCGTTTCCCTTTCAGCACTGCACTAAAAATTGAACTTTTAGCATGCCCTTAAAGTCTGTGTAGGAAAGAAAGTCTAAAATATGTTTTATTACATAAGGCTGCGGGACTCATTCTACATTTTCGTGAGGACCACAGCTCTCTTCGGTATGCAAGCCTATGAATATTACTAATTTCTAGAGCTCCTAGTAGTACTAATTTCGTTGACAGTGTTCTTTTTGCTCAGTCCATTATTGTCATTGCACATTAGTTTCAAGGACTCATTTACAATGCCTTTCATATCATGACGCAATTATTTACATCGTAACTTCTGTCACGCTTCTTACTCAAGAACGTCCGTCACTCGAACAATTCGTTAACTAAGCTGAATAAACACCTTCTGCGGCCTCTTTACGATTAGCCAGCAACTTTCCCTGCCACTGCGAGACTGCCACCACAGCGCTATACTTGTTTGTGCTTTTGTTAATTATTTAATCGATTGCCTTCTTTTTGTGTGATCCGTGTAGTCCATTTATTGTAATATCTAAACCGAAGGAATTAATTAAATTCTTAGGTTTCAAATTTCATACTCAAATTTCATCTCAAGCTTCATTCCCACCTCGTGCTTTCACCCAGCCCTATTGTCACTCAACAGCTACATTCAGAGGTAATGTGCCTATTAGAGTTAAAAAATGTTGGTACTAGAAAATATAAATTGAACAAGTGTGATTGCTACGATTTAAAATTAATAATTAATTACTTTTACGATTAGAAATGTTAACACTTGTGGATTTTTTTAAACAGGTGTCTTTTATAGCAATTAGATACAAACCTCAATTTTTACTTTCTTGCTACGGAATAGAGAGAAAGGCAAATACTACGCGAAAAAAACAGTGAATTTTTGTCAGTAAAACTCTTATTACAGGGGCCAACTAAACAGTTGATTAATCCAGTTGCAATATTTGGAAAAAAAATCATCTATCACGGGGTGTAGCCGGAATCCGTCATATGGACTTTAAAACGGGAAAATCGAGTGACGATAAAACGTCTGTCCGTCCGTATTTGCTTGGCTTTCCGGGTCCATGGCGCCGCGTCCATGGCGAAGGTGCCGACGTTTCGGTCGCCATTCTGCGGCCTTCCCCGGGGCGTAATGCCCTCTAGTAAATACTGACTCCGGCCGCGGAAGCCTATTATCTCGTCTGTCCGTCCGTCTGGGAATAACGCAGCTAAAGCATTCGGTCGATTTTCTCTAATTTTGATATTCCCTATAATCTGGCTGATGTCGCGGCCCGTTGCATTTGAAACCGATATTTTAATTTTAGGAGGTACATGAAGCCCCTAGGACATTTCCCAAATGTTCTAAAAAAAGTGACTAACGTTTTTAAGTGGCTTTTTTTTGTTGAATAGTGTGAAGGACGTTTAACCCGGCGGTAGGAACGTGAAAAATTCTGACGTCAGTGGGAACGTTGGACCCGCTTGTTATAACAGCCTATTTAATACACTAATTAATTACACAAATAGTTTATTAAAAAGTAAAAGATGCAAATAAATCATAGATCCAATATCAAGCACAAAATATTTCCCTATTTTTTAAATGTCTCTGATAATTGACCAAAAGATAAATTGAAAGTGAATGAAGATCAAAGAAAAGAAATTGCAGCATTAAGTTAATAAATACAATGTTAACAAAATATGTTTGCATGACTAAAACAAACACAATGGAAGCATTTTTTTACACTAATGTTTTATATGATGTGTTATGGAAGAATGTTTTGCGAAAATTTCTTCGACTTTTTTGTTTTCTTAACCTTCCCGAGAAAGAGTTTTGTGACCTACCAAAATTTAAAATAATTTGCATTTCGTAACCCCAAAATATCAACTTTATTTATAAAACTTAGACAGCAAATAAATAAATAAATAAATAAATAAATAAATAAATAAATATATTACAAATATTTCAGGTTTAATTTCTTGATTCTCAGGTTTAGCTTCTTCAATTTCTTGTTCAGAATCTGTACATTTTAGTTCAAATGATACATCGGCAACTTCATCAGCACTTGATAAACAATCATTTTTTTCTAAAAGCTAATTTATTAATTCTATATCATTGGGATTTAATGCGTTAAAATAACTTTAGGATGAGCCGGCCATGATGTCAGAAAGCCACGTAAACGGGAACGTTGTCTGATGGACCCACCAAAAACTTTAAGCGGGAATAGCACACCACGTTTTTCTGATAAACTCAAACTAATGATCGTCATCTGGTCAAGAAGATTGAATTTGAAGGTAGAGTGGTGGATAAGTTAAGAAATAATTTCGTTCACTAGATAAACGGCTTCAAAGATGTCGCTGCGTCTGACAGACCCAACGTTCCCACTGCCGGGTTAAGAGAATGGTGCAGGTCTCATAGGAAGGGAAGTATGGAGCGGAAACCATCAGAAATGAAAATGCAGAGGATGTCTGTATTGATAACCAATAATTATTAATAGTTGTAGGAAGACTCCGAGAAAAAATTGCTTTTGCAATCGATGTTATATTCCATATGCCTATATTTATAACCTGTTTCTTGCGCGGACGTCTAAGTAGATCGTTCTGTCCGAGGCTATTTAAGTTATTCTGAATCCGCTTATAAGTATGGGTGGGTGCCCCACACTGTCCAGAGGGGGTATTATCCCTCTCTTCCTCACTGCAAGGCAGCAGATTGGTTTTCTGTCAGAGTTTTCTTCCCGCATCCCAGTGCTCCCGTTTTCAGGCGCCAGGGACTCGCCCTTGCCCTGCTCTCCAAGCTCTCTCTTTAGAGAGCACCCAGGGGCCGACACGAGGAGGAGAGAGCAGGACTTGCTGACGTTTGATCCAATCGGGTATTCCCATCACAGGAAAGCATTACTGGTGCTTACTTGTGGGCATAAGTAAACACCCGCCAGACCCAAATCAGCCATTCCTACAACTAAAATAATAAAAATATAAATTTTGTTTTCCTTAATGAAATCTATTCCTTGAAGGTAAATTTTGAAATAAGGTCATGTGTAATTTTTCGAAAATTTGAGTACTTTTTGCGCCAAAATACGGGCGAGAAAGTATGTGCTGTTTTAGCATGCCTTACTTTTCAAAGTCCTCATTACAATATAATACAATAAAAAAATCTAAAGTATTTACGCTAATTATTATTATTATTATCATTATTATTATTATTATTATTATTATTATTATTATTATTATTATTATTATTATTATCATCATCATCATCTTTATCATAATAATAATTATTATATAAATAATAATTATTATTATTATACAATAAGTAAAGTAAAGGCCCCTTTGCAATTCTTCACAAGCCGGTGATGGCCCAAGGGGGATGTGAAGGTGGGCCATTACCTGTTCTTCAAGGTGGAGGTTGTGAGGCACGCACTATGGTAGGAGAACCGCCTTTATGCCCAGGACAGATCCTGGTACTCACTTGTGAAGTGAGGCTGAGTCGACCTCAATGCCCAAGAGCTGCCCTCAATGAAAATCACAGGATAAAAATCCCAATCTATGTCGGTATTCAAAACAGAGCCCTTCAGGTCAAAAAGCCAGTGTTCTACTGCTGAGCCACTGTAGTTCCCATTTACACAATAGCATATTTATGACTAGAATATTTCATTTGAAATATTTATGTTTGCAACAAAAAACATTCATAGTCACAAATATCAACATTTTTTAAAATTTTTGGAATACCATTGGATTCGTAAAATTTCATAGATTCTCTGGCTTTACCCAGTTGTTTGAATGGGACCACAGTGTACAGTCTACAAGGGAACAAGAGTTAAGTTAAACAAATTGACTCAGATAGCTCCAATATAAATATATGTGTGTTAACCAAAGATGGTCAATACTGTACAAGTGGTATTGAAATGTACACAATGATTAGCACAATGGCTCTTTCCATTACTTTGAAATTGTGAATAGCATGCATTCCTTTCCTGATGGAATTATATCAGTCATTATCATCTACATCACCAACACCATCACCTTCACCACCACCACCATTGTCAATGACAATAACATCAAGATTAACATCGACATCAAACTTCAACATCAAGTTATCATAACCAATAACTTTCATTCCACCTTCACAAACCTTGACTCTTCCCTCTTTCCTTTGATTGTCTTTGGTTTCTTTTTCCTTCTTGGAATATTCTTCAACAACACATTTGGAATTCATGTATTTCCCATTCACGTGTCTTCCATCTTCTAAAGTGGTTTTCTAAGGTAGGAAACTAAGCAAAAGTTCAGTAAAACATTGAGTTTTTCTTAACATTGCTGGTTTTTCTCCTCTCTTTATGTACTGCCTGATTCTGATCTCAAAAATCTTTTTTCCATTGCTTCCACTCTTCAGGCAAGTTTTTCAACGGGTCTAATTTTCAAGTGATCTGAAAATATTGTTTATTGGGCCAAACAAATACAGAAATTTCCCTGATAGTGTACCTTCAAGAGCAATGCTACGGATTTTTAAATTATATTGATTTGTTGCATAGCTGTTGATGAGGAAGAAAAACTTTAGAGCAAATTGTTTACCAAGCATGTAAATAAATTTGGTCTGCAAGGCCAGATAAATGTTTATCACTTTTTAATCTATACATAATGCTTCCTAGAATAATCTGAGATAATATGCTTGGGTGTGTATATTAACACACACACATATTATATCGGATTTATACACACACACACACACAAGTGCATGCCCACATTATAATTTCACCCTCATTGTTCCATTTACTTCCTAGTAAAATATGTCATATGAAAATAAAAATGTTTGATGGAAAAGGAGGCCCAGAGGGACCCAGAAATGTAGTTCCTCTCCTCATTTTAGGCTGTGCACGCCTATGATATCCTACTGTTATGATATTAAAAGTTATTTTTCTGCGTTAGTTAATAAATGTACACTTGTGGTTTTCAATTAAGTGCATTGAGACCCCAGCAAAAACTCTTGCCGATGAACATTTCTAACCTTGCAAAGATTTGAAAGAGCAAAGCGGGTGGCATAACTGTCTTGAATTATCCAAAATGTTTTTAACATGGGATGGAAAAAAGAAGAAAAAACTTTTGGCCCAATAAAAAACATTACATAATCGACAATTGTGAAACACATTGAGATTTTAAACTACCCATCAAAGTACTTAAGCATGGAGTCCAATATTTAACTGCAGTGACTGGTTGCATTGTGCAAATGTCAAATATGTACACAATATAGGATAGGACCTTTAACACCATAAGTAAAACATTCAAAAGCAAAAGGAGTCTCACTAAATCTAATGTAGCATTTATGATCAGTTCAGATCTGGAGCACATATTTTTTCTTCCTCTTTTCAGTGCATTCAGGGTTGTATTGTAGCCCCTTGCCTGTTTTTACCAATGTCACTAAAGAGAAATGTCAGATTTGACTTACTGTATTTACTATCAGGTGTGAGTTTCTTCAGGGTGACTCTGTGTATGAACTGAGCACTGCCATTTGTGCCGGGGCTGATGAATTTTTTTGGGTGTTTACTTTCAGCTCGAAGAGCTAGACCATTGATTCCATATTCTACCACTGAGGTCCATGTATTATTCAGGGTGTTCCACATCACAGTTATCTCCCATGGGTTCTCTATGGGAAAATTAATGCATTAACAGACAACCTCAGAATATACTTTAAAACAAGATTTTTAATTAATTAACTTTTCAAAGTTATGGAATTCGAATTATCTGCTAATGGCTTATGATATCATTGAGTTATATCATGACATTGCTTGAAATGTATGTATTTATGTTGTATATATATATATATATATATATATATATATATATATATATATATATATATATATATATATTTCGGAGTAAGTTGGTGTGTTTTATCAAAATATTAATTTGACAATGGATACTTTCTTCTTACCTCCGTAAGAAATATGTACCTGCTCGGGTACATAAGAGACGTACGCAAGGGTACACGGGACGAAAAACAAATACCACAGCCCCAAATAGCACATCATGAATGAAGACTGAGGGAACAAACGTTTTTCTCTGTCTCTCAGATATCAACAATCACAAACTGAGATAACAATAGCTTTGTAACATCACACCTGACGTCACCTGATAATTCAAATTGCAGGTTATATGAAGAGCTCCAGTTAACAATAATTCGCAAACAATAAATCGGGCAACGATGAATACTTGAAACTATGACCAATGACCTTGCTGGACACAGATTAATAAACTGCAAAACTGTAGTAGTTGATGCACACTTCCCAGATGACATCCACACCTGTTCTAAATAAGGAATTTGCAAGACACTACTTATTGCTTCTCAGTATTACGTAGTTACGTCGGGAGCAATATTTTATGGACAGAGAAAATGCAAATATTTTGCCTCCCGTTTGTTTCAACGTTTTTTTTGTTTTTTTTTCAGTTTTCGCATTACAGTTTGCGTCCCTTTTTTTCAACCCTTGGTACTTCAAAGAAACTTATCGTCTGTTTTGCTTTGATAAGGGCTGTCAGCTGACCAGCTGACACAAAGGGAAGGGGATATGACACATTCGCGGGAGATATGGTTGCGTCGTACTCATCTATTTAAATATTGGATCGTACTCAACATTGTACAAGTCACTTTGCTTTCAGTTGAAGCGGGAGTCTCGGTCAGTGTTCATTGCAAAATATTTTAGGACACTCCCGCTAGTGACTATTAAAGTTGATGAGGTAGCAACATAGCTTAAACTACCTTGATTATGCAGTGCGTACATTTGCTGACTTGCGAATTGCTTTGATTGCATATTTATAGCATATGCCATTGTCTTCACAGCAGTTCTTGCCGTCAAAGCGAAGCATGGTGACGCGTTTAGTGGTTCTAGCGGCAGCCTTCGGGTTAGCGTTTTGCTTCGTGGGATATCAACCGGAGCAAATCCACTTGTCTTATGGAGGTAACCACTTTTTAAAAAAACATCCTATAATATTTTGTATAATTTTATTGACTGGCGTGCCGCATGTATTTAAGTATGGATCATTTGAATGACAAAGGACTTAATTACTGTTTTTACTTAATAAGTACTTTGAAAAATATTTATTGTTCATTTGTACAGTTTTCAACTAATTTCTCTGAATTTAAAATTGTATTGTGCATTAAAAGAGTTCACTTGTGCATATTTAAAAAATATTTTTTCTAATTACTGTACAAACATTTGTGCTTCTTAATTGTTGATCCATAAATAGTGTGTCTTTATGTTGATCCATTTAAAACTGAGACAGGTTCAGTTGTAATGTTTTCCAACTCAATTTTTTATTTTTTGGCTGGATGAAGCACATTGAATAAAAGCTATATTATTTTTAATGATAATGAAAATTGCTGTAAAATGCTAATTGCAGTTTTTGAAGTCTTTATTTGTTGCTGAAGAAGAAAAATTTCTAATTATAACTTCAGTAATGTTTTGTAATACTATTAAAAATTGGTGTAACTGCTCATTCAATGCCTGATAACCCCACTATAAAATGGACTTATCTATGAACTCTTCATGGTTTTATAAGATTTCACATAATATATCATATTTTGTATAGTTTAATAATAGGTATTATTATTATTTCTAAGTAAAACCATATCCCTGATTACAGAGGTGACCCAAATCAAAAATTGATATTTGCTTTAAAATGATTTACTCTATTCACGACTGTCTTGTGAACTCTCGTAAGACATTTTTATTTGTTAGATAGACGTTTTTTAAAAACATTTTTCTTCACTTAATTTAAAGATGACAGATTTTGACAGTCTCTTTTGTAGGTGGTTCAATATGTATAAAATATTTGCAGAACTTTTGGAACACATGGAAGTGAAACAGTACTGCAGTCAATTTTGAAGTAAAGAAGTTTTCCAAAAATCACTAATTGTCTAGCAAAAACCTTGATTTATTCAAATGAAATAAATAATTTGAGATTAGTTCTGAATGAATGTAATTTTACACAAAAGAGATCGTTGTTTACAATTTTTATAAAAATAATTTTGGTTAAAAGCTTTTTATTTTTAACACTACTGATAATTTTCTTTTCAAAAAATATAACATTTCAAAAACAAAAGAAATAAACAGGTTTGGCAAAGCCTATTTTCTCTCTTCACTTTCTTTATGTACTATGGTTAAGAGTGTAAATTTTGTGGTACTTTCATGACTTATTTCTTTATAAAAGTTTCTTGTTGTTAGCCCAATTTTAGTTGTTCATAAAATTTACCATAAACATGTTTCATAAAAATTTTGAATGATAATGCTTTAGAGTTTTTTAATTGAAAATTTATTATTGTCAAAATAACTCTGATAATTTTCAATTCATTGTGTTCTTATGTAGAATATACACAGTACAATAAGACTACTAATAGAAGTGGTGAAGTTACAGTAAATAATCATGGGTGTGCGATGCATATAAGTACCAACTGAAATTCACTTTTTATAATTATTTTTTGGAGGTTAATGTGATGTATGAATCGGGCATTAAAAGTACCACTAGACTATTTATGTATCTGCAGTGTCATTACCAAAATTAATTTGGTTTCAGAAGAAAGAAATTCCATTTTTTAAATTTTTAAAATATTTTAGCACATTAGACATAAAATTAAAGTTCGCTTTTTAATTTCAGAAGAGTTTAATTTATAATTAATCTGTTAATTAAATTGGAGATAAATAACCATCAATAAGAAAGCAAAGTGTTTTGGGATTTTTTTCGCCATTACTTTTAGGTAACTTTTGCACAAAAATAAACTTAAACCAGTTAAAATTCAGTTCGGAGAGATACAGCAGTTTAAAAACAGGTTGGAATAGTTTTCTTGAATTTTTAACAATAAAATGAGGGAGCGATTTCAGATTACAGGGAATAAAACACTTTGCATGTCTAACAGTTTTTTTTAATATATGAATGTATTTTTATGTATGCATCTACAACCATTGTTGTATTTAAAAATTCATTTCCTTATTTGTTAGTTCAAATGTGCCGTAATGTTGATAACTCCATTCAGGGGCAGATCCGGCTGATCATTTGGGGCATGGCCCTCCCCGTGGATCCGGCAGTGACTCCTTTGAAACTAAGAATTATTTATATAAGTCCAACAAAATAGGAGATGTCATTATTTAAGCATGAGGTAATTTCAAACCACGTCATCATCCCATCAGATATCGTATTAGAATTGTGTAATGTTAGAAGCTAATGGGAAGTTAATATAGTTAATAAAAAAGTGATTCTATTTTAATATTTGAAATATTTGGTTAAAATTGTCGTGATAGTTTTAATAAGAAAGAAATTACTGTGGCAAGTGTTAATTATTTTATAATTTAGAAATTGCGTAATATCACCTTTATGTTTCATCTAAAATACAAATTAGAAAATGTTTTATAGTCTTGACCAGAAAGAAAGTGGAAATCCATTTTTTTAATATAAATTGTTAGAATATAGTACTTGCATTATTCCCAAGAATTAATGGAAAATAAAACAGCAATATAAAATATTTTTGTCAACCATTCGTTACCCACCTGATAGAGACAGTTCAATGTTTTGTAGCATGTGAACTGCACTTCATAATCCAGGTCCTTTTGGTTTCCCACATCTCCCCAAGATGATAATGTACACCACCACAACACACCTAACATCACTGAGTTTAGAACTATGATCCAGAATCTTGTTGAAATACTTTCTCACACATTGACGATGCCTTGAAATTTAATGGTGCATCTTCATATCTTGAGTTCATCACAGGTTTTGTGTTTTTGGAGTGCATAGAAAATTTTTGTTACAGGTAGCTAATAATTAAGGTTCTAATTACAGAACATTCTTGAATCTCCCTTGATGTGTAGGCATTTAAACAATTTCTTTCTTCTTCTGCTTCTTTCTTGACATACTTTTTCCAGAGATTATTTTTCTATGAGAAGATAGGCATGAGAGCTGAATCGATAAAAAATTGTAAGTGCATAATATGATAGATCAAATGATTACATGATTGTGTAATTCTCGACATACACCAAAATGAACATTGTGAATATCAAGGAGCTGACTGTGATTGCCTGTTTAATCTTCTACAATTTACCCTTGAAGTGCATGAGGTTTGATTCTCAAGAAATAGGAATGGAAAGTGAATACTTAGTGCAATGAAATACTGGATGATCCCTTTTTATGATGTGAAAAAATATTTGTTTTGAATTGATTGCTTCCAAATATTTGAATACTCTCTCGTTGTTTTGTCTACTGATTGAGCTTCCGGATATAATCAATATTTTGTGAAATATGTTGAGGCATACTACATTTTATTTATTACAGAATGCACTTTCTATTTCTATTTCTTTGGGTTTGAAGCTTGGACACTTCAAGTGAAATTTGCAGAAGAGAGATCAGGGGCACTTAATGCAATCAGCTTCCATATTCCTTGCGATTCATTCTAATATACCTCTCGTATCATTCATTCTTGCTCAAAATAATATGCTCTATAATTTAAGTTTTCCTTCAATTTTCAGATGAGCTATACCCATGGTTGTGTTCATGGTGATAGCATACAATGAAATGAGTCTTAACTTCCAAATCTCTAAAGTTGTATGGAAGAGGTATTTTAGAAACAGAGAGAGGGGAAAGTTATCTGGATGAACTTTAATGTTGAGTTAACCTTTGAGATTTGTGGATAGTCATTGTTCTGCTCTTATAGGTCTCAAAGAAAGGAAGTAGGTTACCTTTGGATTTGTTGATTCATAACATTGCAACACTGGGTTCTTTGTTTTATATTTTGAATGATAGTGGATTATCTTGCACTTTACATTATTTTAATTTCTAGGACAATTTTTTAAAATTTCTTTTATTGGTAATATTTTTGTTTCATTGTTACGATATTTAGTTTCAGTGGAAAATTAATACATAATTTCTTCCTGCACTTTTATGATTTACCTTTCATTTTTTGAAATTCCTATATTTTTTGAACGTTTTGTTTGCAGACAATCTTTCTGAGTTAATAGTGACATGGAGTACTCTCAACAAAACTCGTACTCCTGTGGTGGAATACGCAGTTCAGGAGAAGCGGGGTGCAAATAAATTTAATGAAAGAGCTGAGGGAAAGACTGTTGTGTTTACAACACATGGCTTCAAGAAATTTAAAAATAAAATAAAGACACAATATGTTCACTCAGTGAAACTGACCGGTCTGAAGCCAGGCAAATCTTACTGTGAGTATATGCAACTTGTCCATTGTATTTTAATATTGATACTTATTCCTTTAGCACCATCACTTTGTTGTGGAAGCCATTGTGAAGTAAAATTAATCTTTTTAATGAATTTCTCATTATAATTCAAAGACTCATAAAATTCTTAATCTCATTCTTCTTTTTATCTAAAATCTCAAAGTATCACTTTTCTCTTTTAACAGTATTGATAAATAAATTACATAATTAAATCACAATGAATCTGAAATATGTAATAAGATTTTTGTTTCAGCACGATTATGAAACTAATTTTCATTGAATTTAGCCCACGATTTTTCTGTGTTCATGGGTGGTGAGAGTTCTTTAGTTGTTGGGGTAAAGCTTTCAACCAACTTCATGTTTTCTTACAAATAATTTTTCATTTACCCTCAGTTTATAATTTACTTTTATATGTTGTTTTATAAGAAGGGAATTAGTAAAAACTGTTTTTGTGAATATGTGTCAATAAATGGGGGGAAGGCCAACCCACCTTGGACATGATTTTCGATTTTGTAATAATGAATGGCAACTCAAAATGTACAGAACCGAATTCACACATTCTCTTCACTTGTGGTAGCTTATGTTGCCATAATGAGGAAATCAATGTGTTCTCCAGTTAATACTAGCATTAAATTGTGAAGAGATTCTGCACATCTCATCCCTGTAAATGTAGGTGAAGTTTGTGCTGGCCTAAGTGGATTTTGAAGGACGTTTTCTTGGGTTTCTTCTCTTTATCTTGAATTGCTTTTAACTGTCAGTTCATCATGGTCATTAATTGATTTATTTATATGTCAATCTTAGTCAAATTTTGAATAACTCTCATAAATTATTTTATAGAAATTGGTTTCATATGGAAAGAAAAGAGATAATGAAGCAAGATATTTTTTGTAAGTGTAAGAAAGTTGTAAACATTTTCATTCCAATCCATTCCATTATTAATTTTTTTCAGAATTGTGAGAAAAGGTATAATTTATTTTCCTTTTGAAGTAGGTAAGAGACTTGGAAGAGAAAGAGTACCCATTCCAAAGTCAAAGAATAATCATCATGAATTGTGTGAACATCATCTGGACATTAGTAGTTATATTATTTTTCTGTCATATCTTCCTATTCTTAATATCAAATTCTGATAGTTTTGTCTATGGGATCTGGTTTACTGTATTTCTAAAAGAAGGAAGACATTCAATATTTATTATTTCATAGAAGGTTGAATGTGTTGTTGCAGTGTACCATGTGGGTAGTGAGCTTGGCTGGTCAGAGGTTTTCTTTTTCGAAACTCCACCTGCGGATCAGAGCAGTTGGAGCCCGCATGTTGTTGTGTTTGGTGACATGGGAAATGAAAATCCGCAATCTCTCCCTCGCTTACAACAGGAAGTGCAGAAGGGCATGTATGATGCTATTTTGCACATTGGTGACTTTGCATATGATTTGGATTCGGTGAGTTGTTTTGATGGATTAATCTTGAGATTAGTGAGGCTGCATTTGAATTAGTAAACCACAAAATTCTGCTTGTTAAATATGTTTCTATATTCAAGAAGAGGGTAGAGCTTTCATTGCATTTTATTTGTTTATTTGGTTAAGATGTATGACTATAGGGGCTGGTTTTTCAAATTGGAAGTCATGAAAAAAGAGAAGCAGGAAAAAAGTCAGAAATTCATAACACCTAAATATAAGCATAGAGGAAGAGAAAGAAGAAAAATAAAGAAAGATGTGGACACAGTGTCATGTGTACTTCTCAAAAATGAATTTAAAAAAATTGGCATTTTTACTGCAATGTACCCACTTGATGTTAATAAAGGCAAATTTATATTAGTTCTGTTTAATAGAGGGAACAAAGTTGTACCAGTAAACTCAGGTTAATTTGTTTAGGGATAGTGGGGAAGGAAATATTTTATCATGAAGTTGTGAAAATTTTGTAGTTGTACTATAGGTTGTTGCCGCACAAGGTCAAACAAACTGCTATATCTCAAAAACTACACTTATGAAGGCACAATTTCATAAAAGTTCCATAGAAACGTGTGTTGGTCTACAAAATTTCATCAAAACTAACTCCTTATGGCTGTGCAGGGTGCTCTAGACCACTAGATATGAATTGACCCCTATTTGTCACATTTCACAGTAATAAAATACTTCCTTGGAATCAACCAAGTTAATTAAATTTAAAAAAATATTAAGATGAGAAGCCTCTGTTCATAATTGAGGAGTTAATGTTTTCATTCACCGTTCTGTCTCTAATTCAGTCATAATGTTCTACAGTGAAGTCTGAGACAAAACCTTCCATCTTCTTTTTATATCTAACCCACAAATGTTTTCACATTCTTAGTTCTAATTGAATAATCTCTTGTTTCAGGATTTAGGTGAAAGAGGTGATCAGTTCATGAGGCAGATTCAGTCTGTTGCTGCATATGTTCCTTACATGACTTGTATGGGAAACCATGAAGAAAGGCAGTAAGTATATTTATTTATGACAAAAAATAGTTCTTGGAAGTAAAGTGTAAGGAAAAGAAATTCCAAGACAGTGCATTAAATGCCACTATCACAATTTTCGAAAAATCATCACTTCTAATGTTCACGTTGTGAGTGTAGTGTAATCTTTGGAACATTTGGTCAGATATTTGACTTCATTTGTTTCCTTTTTACTTATTTAATGTTCTGGATTAAAATATATAAAAGCAATTAATCATTACACCAATTGTGTTTTTGTTATTAATGGGACACAAACACAAATCTGTGGTGTATGGTTGTAAAGACTCAACGTGGTTGCCTGAATATAAGGTGAAGTTTTTTCCTAAATATCTCACTTGTAAAAGTGGGGAAATCTTATATTTACAGAGTAGGCCTGTTCAGTTAAGATTTATGTTTTTCCACTGGATTTCTGCGTCGAGAACATTGAATGCTGAGGTAGCAATAAGTTGCAAAGGCGATAAATATCATGCAGGTACATAATACTTTGTAATTATATTTGCGGGCATATTCTTGGTGTCTATGGCAAATTTTGAATGATCCAGACCAATATTTTTGAATGAGCTGGTAAAAAGAGAATTTTAAATGAATGGTATTGTGATAAGTGAATCGCAACATGAAAAAGAATAAAAATCATTGCAGTTTTTGTTACACAATGCTATGGTAGATGAGGCTAAGTAGACTCTTGGTTCGATGCCTGGCGAATGTAATTCTGTGTTTACCAAGAGAGGGAAACGAAAGATTCACATCAATAGAAGTACAGATTCTACATTCAACTGCAGAGACGGAATGAAAAAAAAATTGCTTATTGAAGATTTTCTCCAACTTGCAAACTAGCTGCGGTCTCTCATATTACCTGTGAAAAGGATGTGAAAAAGATTGCAGTTTACAGTTCAATCCCATGAACATGAAATGATGCAAATTTCAGGTTGATCTGTTAAAGAATGTGAAAGAACTGTTAGAGAATGAGAGATCATGAATAAGAGCGTGACAGGAAGAACATAGTGGCATCAGATGAACACAAATTCAATACTCAAAACTTACAGGGGGGTCTAAAAATTCGGAGAGCGACACAATACAGCAGGAAAACAAAAAAGAAAGAAACAGTAATAAATGAGAAGATGAAGATTGTGATAGCAAAAAAATGATTATGATGATTTCAAGAAACAAGAAAATATTGATAGTTCAGACAATAAGTTTTATCATTTCCATCAGCATTACAATTTTGTGGACTATTTACAATTTTGTTTTGAGTCAGTAGTAAGAATTAGTTTTAAAAAAATCTCAGAAGGCCTCTTCAAAGCTGGGAGTCATCTTATATTCAGAGTCGACTTATATTTGGGTAAATATGGTAAGTCACATTTTGACCCTTTAAATTTTTTCACATAATATTGACAAGAAAAACAAGCCCTTAGACATTAGTTCTCTAAGACATTAATTCCAAATGAGAGCTTGTGTTTTTCATGACAATATTAATTAAATGAGTTTTTTTTAAAGTATGAAACATAAAATTGCCAAAAAGTGCCTTAAACCCTTATGGCCATTCACCTAAGAAATTTTTTTTTTTCAACTGCACTATGAAGACGTTATAACTTTGAAAATTTTTACAAAATTGCAAATATTGATTTGTTGAAAGTATAGCTTGCTAAGTAAAGTTCTTTATTCTATAAGCCAGCTTAGGCGCCTCAGGGCATCAATTGATGTCACTGCAATGCTTGAGACTGGTAGGTCCTGGGGTTCCAATCCAGGTGGTGGCAGGGCGGTAGATAGCTAGGTTGAATTCAGCTGCTGTCTGGAGGAGAATTGAGGCAACTGGTTGCTCTGGTCGGTCATTTTCCATGGTTTCTCCCCTTAACACTCGGCAAATGCGGGAACAATACCATTGCAAACAGGCCCTGCACAAATGTTTTATTCCTCTTTCTTGTCCTATCCTCACCCCTTCCTTCCTCACAGTTACACTTACATGCACTACACTACCACACAGGTTGTGAGACCAGTTGGGAGCTTAGAGCTTGTCCTGGCTGGGGCGATGCCCCACTGGTGGGAGATACCTGGTTGGGGAAACCCTGCATGCTTCTTTGTAGATGGCTGCTGCATCTTGCCATCCACCAGGGGAAAATCTCTCTAGGGTAAAAGCATGCATTACACTTACGAGACTAATGGACCTTGCAGGATCGTAGCAGTTGACATGCCTGGAAACGCTAATCAATCAATCAATCATTCTTTAATGTGATGAAGTTTTGTGAATTGTGCTAGATTAGTATTTAAAAATATAAATTTATAGTAACCTGTATTATAGATTTATAGAGAAATATCCAATTTATTTTTTCCAGAGTGAAAATAATTAAACATCAGCAAATCTTGTTTAAAAGAATAAAATCTTGTTAACAGATTTTCTTATAAAAACTGAACTTCAGGTACATTTGATAGTAGTGCAACAATTAAATTTGCAAGTAAAATGAGTATTTGTATGTGATTGGGTTTTGCTTGTACTTGATTGCTCATTGAATCTGCCATAATAAAATAATATTTCTGTATTTATTAGAAAATTAAATATTGTCATGGCCTCTTTCCAACATGGAATCTTTAATAATGTAGGATCTTTCATAAAATATACATCTTTAAAATTTCCATCTTTTGATTTGTGAATGCTGTTCAAACATTAGTGAGTGCAATTTGGAAAACAGAGTAATGTTGTTATATTCGCGACTTTGCAGATATGCACAATGTCAGAGTTTGAGTGATTGAGTGTGCCTTTGTTTGCATTGTAGTAACTACAGTGAATACCGCAATCGTTTCCGAATGCCTGGAGGAGAAGAGGGAGAATTCTACTATTCCTTCAACTTGGGGCCAGTGCACTTCATTTCTATTTCAACTGAAGTGTACTACTTTACTGGTTATGGACTGAAACTGGTTGTTAAGCAGTTCAACTGGCTTGAAAAGGATTTGGAGGTATTGTCTGTGATGCAACTTGTCTCTAAAGATAAGATGTATTGTGAAAAAAGTTGATGAAAATATATTTTTATGGACAAGCATTTGAGTTTGATGTAAGAGCATAATGAAATCAAATATTCTATAAATCTTCCTAGTAAGGCAACTAATTAACTTTAAATGCAATGCTAAATCTTGCCTGGAATGGAAAGGTAAAGCTGATATTTGTCATTTTTGAGTGTTGATGATGGTTATGATTCTATGAGTATAAGTCAGTTATGAACATTGTGTTAACAATGACAAATGTGAATGAATTTCTGTCTTCATTTCAGGAAGCAAACCTTGAAAAGAATCGCCGACTTCGTCCTTGGATAGTAGTTGTTGGACATCGACCCATGTATTGCTCTAATAAAAAACATCGAGATTGTTCAGATCAAACAGCGAGAACTCGGACAGGGTTGCCTGTTGGAAATTGGTGAGTGTTCATATGAAAAATATAATTGAAAGTGAGTTTGTATATTGTAGTGTAGCAATGCAGAAATTACTGAAAATTAAAAAATCTGACCATAATTTTAGAAGTTACTATTCTAATCAAAAGAACTCGTCAGAATATACTAGTTTAATAAGCTCTCATGCTGTAAACACTACTAATGTTACCAATATTTTAATGTATTTCAATGAAAAATGCGTATGTCTGTAGCATGCCGTTTTGTTTCGATATTTTGTAAAATCATTTTTTCTATGTTGATTTGTTCCATTGTAGAAATTTAGAGATTTTAAAGGAAAATATCTTGTTAATTAAATTCGCACAGAGCATAAGATTCATTTCAACTATCAAAATATTTTCTTCAGACCTGAAGATTGAATCAAGGAAATAGAAGTACCACATTATTATGAATTTCTGGTCCCTAAATTTTTTTCTGCCAAATGGTTTTCCTAGTAAAATGGAGAAGAATTGTATTTGAACAAAACTTTGATTCATCTGGAAAAAAAAATTTGTCTAGTGATGCGATTCAATATTTTAAAACTTCCTTATAGAACCTGAAATCCTTATATGCAAAAAATATAACTGATAAAACATAAGAAATTTTTTTCCCCATTGCTTATGAATGATGTTATTTAATAGTAATTTGATGATTATTATTGAGAATGGATCTTATTGTTGAATATCAGAATCAATAATATTGACTTTTAAACACCTGTTTGTCTGGGAAAAGGGAACTTTCAGGTGAGATAATTTGCTAATATAAATTTGATGTAATATTTGATCTAACTGGTTTTATCTTGTAAGAAAAATGATATGGAAGTTCACAAATACGAACGGCTGTGTTTTGGTGTTCTAACCTTCTGTAATTTCGTTTTATTTTATTTTAATTTAGCGAGTATTTGTAGATGTGTCATTTGAATAATTTTTCATTTTCATTCCTTATTTTCTCCTTTTATTCATTATAGGTTTTTCTGTAGGTGTACATTATTTCAGCCAAATTAATGTAGATGCTTTTGTCCTTTCTTTTTTTTTTTTTTTTTTTTTTTTTTTTTTTTTTTTTTTTTTCTTTTCTTTTTTTTTTTTTTTTTTTTTTTTTTTTTTTTTTTTTTTTTCCCCTTCATTCTCTCAGGTTTGGCTTGGAAAACCTTTTGTTCAAGCATAGAGTAGACCTGGCATTCTGGGCCCACCAGCATTCTTATGAACGGCTGTGGCCCATCTACAACTACACTGTTTTGAATGGTTCTACAGAAGCTCCCTATACAAATCCTAGAGCACCTGTGCACATTACAACAGGTTCTGCAGTACGTATTATTCCTTATCCATTTGCATATCACATTGAAAAAAGTAATTTTTATATTTTTTTTTATTGCATTTCTGTAGGAGTGGTACATATAAATAAAGCAAAAAAGTACAATAAAATTTCTTTGAAGTCAAATCCTTCAATTAATCAGTAGACGTGTTTCCAGCTAACAACTTGGTATTGTTGTAATTTTTCAGAATCTAAATGGTTCTCAGTTATGATGCTGAACCTCGAATAAAATGGGAAATGGATCAGAAAAATTAGAGCGATTTCACAACTTTGGAACCACAATTATTCTCACACGATTCAATACTTTTTTAATATTTAAAAAAAAAAGAAAAGATTCTCTATATCAATTAGGATGTATTATTTCTGAGGAGTGGTCTTGATGATAAAATGTGAGTGAATTTAATAAAAATGTATGTCTGCAGGGTTGCAAAGAAAAAACTTCTCCATTCCCTGATGATAAGCCATCGTGGTCTGCGTTTCGCAGCACAGACTATGGCTACACACGATTGCAGCCCGCAAATCATACCCACTTATTTGTATCTCAGGTGTCTGACACAAAAGTAAGCAATCAACTCTTTTTCTTATTTTTACTTCATTGTTTTGAATGTGTTAGTTTGAGAACAATTTGTATGAATCTTTATTAACACTAAAGATTAATTTGTGTTAACTGAACAGTTCCTTATGTGTCTGGAAGAATAGGTCACTGTAATAATTATATTTAAAAACAATCTTATTTTGTTTTTAAACTATGTTAGAACAATGTAATTCTTTTTGCAAGGGTAGACACATTGCACATTACTGTTGGCAGTATGGATATTAACTTGTATACTATTTGGCATGATGATTTTTATTCTAACATTTTTGACAATAAATTATTTTACTCTTTGCAATTCTATTTGCAGGGTGGTGCTATTATCGATAGCATATGGATAATCAAAGAGAAGAATAAGTTACATTTCTCTCCATGACACCTTTTCTTTGAAATGATGGCTCTCTTTTTGACATTTATCCTGTGATAAAACAAAATAAAACCCAATGATATTTACCAAAAATATTTGGTGAGAAAGTGTGCAAGTCTTTTTTATCTTTATACTGTGATGTGCTTGAATATGTATATGAGTGTAATATATTTGTATATTTGTAATAAAGAATGAACTTATTATTTTTAAACAGTGTAATTTTTCTGAATAGGATGGTGATGATGTAAAATATGTTTTGTTGTGTTTTTTAATTGTGTAAAGCAAGGTCCTACATGAAATTTTTAATTCCCAGCAGTTGAAAAAAATCTTAGAAAACGGTCAAACACACACTTGAAAGAAACAAATTCTTTGTGTTAGTAATGTGATATGTGCCTTACTCACCATTTCACATTGCCTCAGAGGTTTATGCCTCCATATTCTCCCTTTTCCTGGGTGATTGAACTTATTGTGTATTTTACCTTTGTCATTCAGATGGTGAAACTTGATGAGCTGATTATGAGAGATTGATAATGATGATTTATTTATGTATGGGATGATTCACAAGGTATATATTGTGCCAAGTAGCATCTCCACGTATGTGCCTCTCACACGCTCCTGCGTCACTACCCAACAGCCAGAATTGGGAAGGAATTAAGATAGGGGCAGGATTTAGAACTCCTCACAGAAGTTGAACTAGCGCCTGTGAAATAGGCAAACTAGTGTTGTCGGAACAAATTTCAAACGAGAATGTTCGGGACCTCCTTGGTGTAATGCAAGCGACTTTGCTCTGTGCCACAAGCACCACAGATAAGTACTAGCCATGTGGCTGCCCCGACTCACCTGATTACATGGTTATGGCGATCCAGCGTTGCCCCGGCTGCTCAGTCTGTAGACTCTTTAAAGGAGGCGTGATAGGGCTTATTCTCATGCTTGTAATGCATTAAAACACATACTGCATTTTCTTTGGTGGATGTAATATCCTTTTCCTCTGAGGTGAAGACGCCCGTTATAAGTACGCCTTAAAACTATCTTATCTTACTGATGGCCATTCAGACCAAAGTTCGCCCTTTCAGGCAGGGCTAGGTAATATATATCCTCTATGGGGTGGTACGGGGTAGGCCCTATATTGTATGGGGGTATATTGTATCTCTCCTCTTTGAGTAGTACCTCCAGGCAACAGGAGCATGGTTTAAAAGTAAGGGTTGTACAAATTGCTCCGAAGTGGCGATACGTTACTGAATACCTGGCCCAAGGCAGACTTGCAAAGAAAAAAATTTCCCCCAAATGTACACTGAAGGACTAAAACAACTGGTTCAGCCATGCGTATTGAAATAAAGAGAACTGAAACCAAGCAGAGTACAGCACTCCGGTCGGCAACGACTATATAAGACAACCAGAGTCTGGCACTGTTAGATCGGTTATTGCTGCTACAATGGCAGGTTATCACGATTTAAATGAGCTTGAAAGTGGAAGTCGACGCGAGAGAGATGGTGGGCATAGCATCTCCGAGGTCGCGATGAAATTTGGGTTTTCCCATACGACCATTTCACAAGTGTATGAATGAATGTCGGGAATCCGGTAAAACATCAAACTCTGGCATCGCTGCGGCCGCAAAAAGATCGTGCAAGAACGGGACCGTCGACGACTGAGGAGACACGTGACAAAAGTGCAACCCTTACGCAAATTGCTGCATTTCAATGCTGGAACATCGACAAGTCTCAGCGTGCGAACCATTCGACGAGACATTGTCGAAATGGTATTTCGGAGCCGAAGGCTCTGTCGTTTACCCTTGATGATTGCACGACACAAAGCTTTACGCCTCGCCTGGGCCCGTCGACAACGACATTGGACTGTTGATGACTGGAAACACGTCTGATCTGACGAATTTCGTTTCACAATGTTTCGAGCGGATGGCCGAGAAGGCGACAAGTATGGCGACAACCTCATGAATCCAAGGATCCTGCACGTTAACAGGGGACTGTCAAAGATGATGGAGGCTCTGTGATGGTGTGAGGCACGTGTAGTTGGAGTGATAGGAGACCCCAGATACGTCTAGATACGACTCTGATAGGTGCCACGTACGTATAAGCATCCTGTCTGATCGCCTGCACCCTTTCATCTCCATTGTGGATCCCGTCGGACTTGGGCAATTCCAGAAGGACAATGCGACAGTCCACACTTCCAGAATTGCTACAGAGTAGGAACACTCTTGTGAATTTAAACACTTGCACTGGCCACCAAAATCCCCAGACATGAAAATTATTGAGCATATCTTGGACGCCTTGCAACGTGCTGTTTAGAAGAGAACTCCATGCTCTCGTACTCTTGCGAGTTTATGGATAGCACTGCAGGATTCATGGTGTCAATTACCTCCATCTCTACTTCAGGTATTATTTGAGTCCATGTCACATCGTGTTGCGACACTTCTGCGTGCTCGCGGGGGCCCTACACGATTTTAAGCAGGTGTACCAGTTTTTTGACTCTAGTGTAGCTATATTAATTATCAATCCTCTAGTAAATAAAATGAATAATTCATTAAAATGAAAATACATCAGTCAGATTTATAATTAACAATTCAGAGTAAAATTGCGCGTTTTGAATCAATAATATCTTTATTTCGTAATCTGTTTATTTAGAAGTGCAGTAGTTGCAAAAACTTTCTACGTTCATATTAGGTGGTTTAACAGACAAAGGTTCTTGCCTGTACAAGTAGCTGTACGCCCGCGAAATTCATTAATTTATAGTAACGTGTTTAATTTTTTTACATTATTACTGTACTATATAATAATTAGTAGTACTACAAAATGGCACAGGCTTTCCCGCATTAGTTTTCTACTTCCTTTTGTCTCGTCTAGCTACTCGGTCTTGCCACATACTCTTGCCAGCTGCCATCTATCGCCGCAAAGTACATTTTTTGGACATTTTTCTTAATTTTTTGGTTTCATAATAGTAGAACAGAAATAATATTTTAAGAATATAAAAGAACAGTAAAACCTAGCCCTGAATGGCAATTTTCTTTGAAACATTTGGAGACGTTTTTAAGAAAATGGCGTTTAAGAGCCACTATAACTGAAATTTGAACCTCTCTTCACTGAAAACTATTGAGTTTCCGCAAAACTTCATATGAAGTCATTTCAAGAGCTTCCTGTTACAAATGCAATAGTGTTTACAAATCGCTGGAAATGTGCAATTTAAAAACGTGAGCGATCTTTCAAAAAAAAAAAAAAAAGTGTAATTTTTGAAAAAATAAAAATATACCCCGAAATTAAATTTACGTCATAATGAAGAGTGCAATTAGCAATATCTATTTGAAAAGTTTGAAGAAAATATTTGGAACCGTTTTTGAGAACATGGGGTTTGAGCGTTTCAGAAAATGCGAACGTATGAGCTAGTTTTTACAGTCGAGTTTTCGAGAAACTTTATTTGACATTATTTAAAGCATATGTACTCATAAATGCAATAATGTAAACAAATTGCTGCTAATGTAAATATTAATGACATTAATCAAAATCAAAATTTTTTGAAAAACAAAAGAATACGGCGTTTATGTCACCTTACAGAGTCCGTTAACACTATCTCTACCAAAAGTTTAGAGAAAAAATCGGAGTAGTTTTTCAGAAACTCTTGTTTTTGTATTTTTTTAGATTGCATGCGATCCCGCGCGAAGACTACTAATTTATTTCTAAAAAACATGACTACATGACCTTAATGAAAGAGCTCACTATGGAGAACAAATTTTATTTGAAGGAAAAATCACTATCCTTAGGAGAAGGACACCGAAAAATTTCATACTTTTGAAATTTTCGAAAATTCAGAGTTAACCGTGAAAATTGGCCCCTTGCCACGTTTATAAGTGTATTTTACTCTATTTTTTACAAGAAATTTAAAGAAAAAATTTGGAACCGTTTTTGAGAAAATTTTGAAAATGTTCGGAGGATTTCATGTAAGCTAGTCCCCAAATTTTGAAGAATGGTTTTCAAAATCTCAAAGTTTTGATTCGAGTCAGATGGACAGGGGTTTCATCAATTTGGAAAAAAATCCTACATATGGTTTAGCCGCTACTCGTGTTCACAGACGAACAGATAGACGGACCGAAATACGGACGTTTTGAAAAGAACCACTTTTCTGTGTCAGGGGACTCCAAAATGTCCGTTGAAATCTGGAAAATCGATTTTCCCCAGCATTACATAACTTTTCCTATACTCCGTATATTCATACGTATACGGGAAAGTAATAAATGGATCATGTAAAACACATTGGTTACCCAAAATAAACACAAGGAAATAATTCGGCAATCAAACATTTATGCCATTTTTGCAAAAATATTTACTCATAGCAGAATTAAAAAAGAAAATAAACATAAAATAATAATGAGTAGTAAACAATCTAAACGTAATACAAATCTCTTTTCTCATATTTAATGCACTAACTATTGATGCCCGCCATTGTTCTGTTTCCTTTTTCCTGTGTCCAAGTTCCTTTTTCGAGTCTCCTACTGTAACACGTCCAACGCCGAAATCATCAGCTGCTTTCTGCATTGACTCTCCCTTGTTCAGTCTCTTTATTGCCTCAAATTATTGTTCCATCGACACAAATGTCTTTCTTTTCGTTTGCAATACCTAAGTAAATTTCGACTTTTAAACAGCAACAACGTTTTTCAACTTAAATACAGTCATTTTGTCATCATACAGCTCTTTTTAAATGCTGGTCCCCCCAAAGAATTGTTCGCAAGCACCTGCCACCGTGATATTAAATGAAAAACTGAGCCACGGTAAATGCAGGTTGCTTGCCCTGCGTGGTCCTAGTCGGCCGAAACGAGAATAATAATAATATGGAGTAATACACGTTCTATAGAGAAAGTTATCTAATGCGGAAAATCAATTTCGAGATTTCAACGGGTCCCCTGATACCTAAATAATGTTTTTTTTTCAAAATGTCGGTCTGTTTGTCTGTCTGCCAGTATATCCGTGTGTTTGTTTGTCTGTCCATCCGAAAGTCGTCTGTGAAGAACACTAAGGCTTAACGTAGGATTTTTTCCTAACTGAATAAACCCCTGTCGATCTGACCTCACTCGAAGTTTTGTACTTTCGAAAGACATTCATTAATTTTTGGGGGTACTTTACATGAAGCCTCTGGGACATTTTAAAAATGTTTTAAAAAAAGGATCCAATTTTTTTTCTTTGAATTTCATGTAAGAATATAATGAAATACACCGATAAAAGTGGCATAGGTTCAATTTTAACTGTTAACTCTGAATTTTGGAAAATTGCAAAATATTGAAATTTTTTCGGCTTCTTACAACTACAAAATTGAGGATGGAGATTCTTCTTCCAAGTAAAATTTTGTCTTCATAATTAATTTCTTCTTTAAGGTCATGCCCATTTATTTGAAAATTTTGGTTGTTTTCACGCAATGTTACGTAGAAAATATGCAATTTAAAAAAATGACAAACCCAAGATTTTCTCAAAAACCGCTCCAAATTTTTTCTTTAAATTTTTAGTATGGATAGTACTAAATGTATTCTTTAAGGTGACATAAACGCCGTTTTGCTCTTTATTTTTTAAATTACGCTAATGTAATTTTTGTTGATACCTGGAGGAGAGAAGTCACCATGTCAGGAGCTGGATATCGCGTACCGGGGGGGGGGGGGAGAAACACCGCCACCTTCCAGTAAATATCATACACTACACTTACGGGACTACGTTGACGCACCTGGAAAACCAATCAATTAATTAATCGCTTATTCCTTTTCTATATCCTTACGAAACTAATGACTCGGGGGCGGATTTTAATGAAATGTCATTTTTTTCTGCTCACTTTACATCATTGTCGTTCAGTATAGCAATTCATTTTATGTTAAAACAAAACGAAATGACCCATTTTTATGTCTATTTTTAAATCCTTCGTCGATTTCTAGTGAAGAGTCAGGTTTTACCTTTTTACGTCATTTTTAAAACATTTTTCGCTGAATTTATCGATTTCAATATAATTTTAATGATACTTGCTTCAAACAATATTTACGAGATGCAACAAATGTTTACCACAGAATTCCCGAGAAGCATAATCGATTTCGTTGCATATATATTGTAAAGTCAGCAGTAGTGAGCACTATATAATCTACGGTATCTGCGACGCCGATCAGCGCCATTGTCAGTTTGGACGATTTCGCGATAAATAAAGGCAGAGATTTTCTTTTAAACAACAATCCAAACGAAAAGTTTGCAAGCTGCGTTCACTGGAACAATAATAAGAAGCTTCGATTACATCAATAACACCCTACAGCTTGAGTAGTTCATCTGAAGTGTGCATGGTATAGGGGCGGATTTTAATGGCCTAAAACATTGCCAAAAATGATCAATAAAATGCTTTAAAGTGCCTTAAAAACAAAGAAAATTGACGTCAAAAAATTTGATCAAAAGATCATTTTTGACATAATTTTTCTTTGTTTTTAAGGGCATTTTTAAAGCATTTTATTGATAATTTTTGGCAATGTTTTAGGCCATCAAAATCCGCCCCTATTAATGATCTTAGCACTTGTCAACCTTAATCACTCAATCGATCGACGTTTCGAAACCGTCCTCGATGCGGCCAGCCTCGTCCAGGGAGCGTGCTGCGCCGGCGGGCGGGACGGGGCGGGAGCGAGCGATGCGCGGTCGCCGAAATAGCCGCGTTGGGCAAGCGGGCGTTGCGGTGCAGTCGCGGCCTGCGGCGGGCAGTGGGGGCGTGGTTATTCCTGGCGCCTTGCCCCACATGCGTCCGTCAGCCGGCCGGGATCTCTTCCCGCGGCAGGGAGCGCCCTGTGGCCGGGAGAGATGCGATAGGGGAGACGCGTTTAGCCCCACTTCTTACTGACCTACTTTCATGGGGGGGGGGAGGGGGCTGGAGGATTCACGTGGACTTCTTCTCAGGCTGGAGCTTGAGAGTGTTCAAGGTGGAGGAGGCGATTTTAGTGAGCACTCTCTGCCTCCCGTATGTTTGTTCAAACGTTGTAAACACGTTTGCATGCTCAAGAAGTATTATAATATTGCGCAGCCGTTACGCTCACAGCAATCCCAAATAGAGCCTCCAACAATTCATTAATTCAATATACCCAAAATCGTCTATGTAACAATCAAACTAGTGGTGCTACAACATCTCTTACGTCTAATGACTTATTTGTAACGGCTGCGCAATATCATGATACTTCTTGAATCTGCACAGTGATTCCAACCAGCAATTTTTTTATACTCAGGGATTCGAACCCCGGTTTTTGGATTTAGCTCACTTTTCACTCTACACGACGACTCTTACACGACGAACCTTCCGACTTAACTCAGCCATTCCCGCAGGGATTTAATTGAAGTAAGTTTAAGATTTAGATTTAAAGAAAATTTCATTAAGAAACAATCTCTTCAATATTGTTGTTATAGGAAGATGCCGAAAAAATGTGAAATTTTGCAATTCAGAGATTTCAACGAAAATTTTTTGAGGCTTAATAAGTACTCCCCAAAATAAAAATGTTTCATTTCATTTTCGCAGCATTCGGGTTGTCGATTGGAGAAACTAGTCTGATCGATTTAGGCGTTCGAGTTGCCCATACTCTGACAGGCAAATAGAAAGATCTTTTATCAAAAAACATTTTTTTCGCAACCAACGACCGTCAAAAATGAAGATTGTCGGTACTTAACGTATTAGAGGTAGTAATGTAGTAGTTACGGGAACAAAATTTATCCACTTTTTCGAGGGGAACCCACAATAAAAGTTTTCGGTCGAAAAATTGTCGCTTTCCTCTTCTGCAATACTTTCTCTCTTTACTATAAAGTTTACCGATAAAGTTAAAATTGCATTAATTTTGAAAACGAATTTCTTCTTGAAATGCCGTGCATTCAGACTTCATCGGAATACACAGCCGGGCGCTAGAATTCTCTTCCAGTCTTTCAGTTCGATCCATTTATGTAGATAGAGTCGAAAACGCGTCATCAGGGTAAAACGTAACGTAGCGTAAATGTACCGCAGCCAAAAGAGAGATGTGTAAACCCGGGCCGCAAAACCATGTCGCCTTTAGAATATTGTCATAGAACAGTCGGGAATGTCCATAACGGGAAATACATAGAGCTTGCATACGTTCGGGATATGTTTAGTTTTACCCGTTCGGGTATGCGCGTCTCGCATGCAACTGTAGTCAACACGTGCGTGTATGCATTCCAACTGCAACGGCTCAGTGCTAGCATTAACGCTGCCTCTACAGCGTTCCTTAGATGGAGGTTCCTATATGGTTCGAGTACCAAGGGTGGTGGCTTTCTATACTAGCTAAAGAGTTACGTCGAATTCAGCAAAGGTCGTGAGAGAACTCTAGCGGCCGGCAGCTCTGATTGGTAGTTTTCTATGTTTTCTACGCACAGTGTCAGGCGAATGCCGGAGCAGCACCCGAACAAACGGACCGCGGGCGATCTTTCCTTCCTCTCCCTTGCCCTATCCTCACTCCTTATTTACACACACACACACACACACACACACACACACTTACATACGCTGTATATGTCGGGAAACCAGCGTAGAGCATGTCTCGGCTGAGGTAGTGCCTCGCTGATGGGGGATACCAAGATAGGGGAAACCAGCCGTGAAGGTCGGCACCGGAACTCATCATCGACTTGGACAGGAACACCGCCACCTCTCGCAATAAAAACATGCGCTTCACTTACGAAACCAACTAGCATAGCAGTTGACGCGTGCGGAAACACACACAGTAATCTGCGAATCAAAACAATCAAATGTCTTTCCCCCGGCATCGTATCAAAGCATTCGTAACACTAGCATTGACGAAATATGAATTCTCATCCAGACCCACTTCGGTTGGCGTCAAACCCAACCTTCTTGAAGAGAGGAGGCACCGGTTCGCATAGGGAGTGATTATTGTGGCGAGGAAAAAGTGGCCCGGCGAGGCGTCTGGCGCCATCAGCGCTTCACCCTTTCGCCTCAGGCGTCGGGCTGACCTAGACGCCTCCTCGTAGCGATATCGCCAACAAAACATCGATGCTCAAAATTAAAACATCGAAGTAAATGAATCATCGTCCCATAACCATTGGTGTTATTACACATCAATGTTTTTAAAACTGTATTAGTAACCATTGACGTTCACGCAGATGGGATTTAATTTGAAAGACTATTAATATTAGCTGACAAAACAAAATTTTAAAAAACTCCAGGACAATATCAATAAAACTTCTTATTTGGCAATTAAGACATAATATAGGCATCTATATTGTCGAAAACTCGATTTTATTTATTTTTCATCCTTGGTGACTTTGATCTCAAGAATATTCAATTTATGTATATCTGAAAATTATTTAAAGAATTTTGTTGTGATTTAAAAAATATCGTCCACGTACAAACATCGATAGCGAAACATCCATGTTAAAAAAAACATTGTCTTCAACAAATCGTTGTTAAATACATCGATGATTTTATATAAGCATCGATGTTTTGAAAACATCGTCATCGATGTCGCGTCAGTACTCACCAGGCGCCGAAATTTGCAGTAGAGCGTTCAAACCTAGCCAAGCTGGAACAGAGACACAGTTGGATTGGTTGATTTGTGATTCTGGACGCGTCAACTGCTCAGGTCGTTAGTCCCGTTAGTTTAGTGCATGTTTTTATCGCGAAAGGTGGCGGTGATCTCTCCCCACTGGATGGAGAGATCTGGCGCCGACTGTCGGGTGCGGAGTTTTCCCCAACCGGGTATCTCCCACCAGCTGGGCACCACCCCCACTCTGTGCTCCCGACTGGTCTCCCGATATGCGTGGTAGTGTAGTCAGTGTAAGTGTGTGTAAGTGAGGGGTATGGATAAGACAAGGACGAGGAAGGAAAGATAGCACAGGTCCTTGGCCCGTTTATGAGGGCACTTCTCCGGCACTCGTCTGGGGTTGATCGGAGAAATCACAGAAAAGTACCTATCAGGGCAGCTGGCAGCAAGATCCCTGCCCCAGGCAGCGGATGAATTCGACCTAGCTGACAAGCCAGTGTCACAAATTCTGCCAGCATCGGATCTCGAAACTAAGACTCTCCGGTCAGAGGTACTGCAGTGTCATCAGTTAATGCCCTGAGCCACCTTTGCCGGTCGATGTTGGACTGAGTACTGCAGCAATGGGCTTCTTGGTTTCATTAAGAACAGCGCCATTATTATTTACATGCGCTGTTCAGACTGCACCGAATTTTCAGCATCGGAATATACAAGTCGTGGAGCTGTAATACGAATATTTTACGTTTTTGCTCAATACAACAAATTGGCTATTGTTCTATAAAATTGAATAGTATGGAAAACTATTCTTGAAGACACGTTCCAACATTGCCGCCATTTTCACACGCCCCGAAAACATTGTAATGTTAAACCTCTTTCTCTCAATTCACTACATTCGTTTGGCCGGGTTATACTTGATCGTTGGTGACAATCTGAGATTGCATTACTTGCTCACATGTTCATAAATAATAATTTTATGTAATTCATATAATTCATATATTCATGTAATTCATATATTCATGTTATTCATATATTCATGTCATTCATAAAATTCATGTAATTCCTATAATTCATTTAATTCATATATTCATGTAACTAATAAATTCACATATTCATATTCATAAATCGTTGTTTGAACGTAGTCAGATGAAGAGTATGCTCAAGACTGAGAGTCCCATCACAAAATAAACAAATTATTTATTTTACTATTGAAATTGTAACACTGATCTGAACATAAACGTTTTTACCGATATTAACCAATAGTACTACTGTAATATTAAACAATATAACTACTATAATATAACAGGATTAAGCAATAGGTATCAAACAACAGATGGGTTCATTGGGTTTACTCCGGGGTTGTACACTGAGCAGATGTTTCAGCTGAAAATACCTCTCCACTCATAAATATCCGATCAATAGAACAAGTGTCGGACGAATCCCGGATTTTCTCACGTTCGCTTCTACATTTAGATTACAACCGCGTGTTCGTGACAGGCCTTTCTCCATGTGCAGTCAGGAGAGGTCGTGCAATAACACTAAGTTACAGAGGTGTAGGAGATTATTTGTGTTTTACTGAATTTTCACTATCATATAAAATATTAAAATATGTATAAATATAAAATGTTAAAAGGTCTCAAAATGTTTGTGTTAGTATCAAATAACTGTTAATATGCAGAAATACATAAAATATAAGTGTAAAATAAAGAATAATTTCAACGAGACAATTAGATATGTGAGAGCGTAGGCTTCCGCGGCCGGAGTTAGTGTTTACTTGGGTATTCGGGAGACGCTGCGTCCACGGCACAGGTGCCAACGTTTCGGTCGCCATTCTGCGACCTTCCTCAGAACGTAATATTACCTATTTCAAGTACCCGTTCCGCGAATTCTGCCGAAAGCGCGGTCCAATCAGGTGTACTAAGACTACGCCCTGAGGAAGGTCGCAGAATGGCGACCGAAACGTTGGCATCTGTGCCCTGGACGCGGCGTCTCCCAGATAGCTCCCAGATAGCCATGTAAACAATTAGAAATGTATGTGACATGTGGTCCCAAGGGAGAGTTTCATTTATCTACTTGACTTAATTTGTAACCGTCGTTGTAATTCAGTAATCGATCTTTATTTGAAGTTACGTAGCGATCTTCTGAAGTTACGTAGTGACAATTAAGAACATAAGTATTAGTTATCTGATATACATATGAGTGAAACATCCCCCCTCAAAAAACTAACGATTCATTGACTCCAGGAACAATAGGATAGCCGGTAAGGCTATAGCAGCACATTCTTTTTCGTATTATTTCTAACTTTTATATTTTTGATAATTTAGAGAGTGTAATGAAAAATAGGACTGCGACATTTTTAAGCTATGTTGATCTATTCGTTAAAAAAATGAGAGAAAAATTGGAGCTGGTTTTGAGAAGTTTGTTTCTTTCATTTTACAAATTACGTAAATTTCAAGCACAAATTACAAGAAAACTGCTGGGTTTTTTAAATGTACATAAACTTTTTTAAAAAGCTAATTTTTAGAACAGGTATTTAAGACAAAAATCTTAATCTTCAATTTTGCGATGATGAGTTTTAGAAATTTTCAAAAATACAGAGATTTTGTTGGAAATGGGATCAGCACAATTTTTTGCAGTTCTTTAATACATACGAGAACAAAATGTAAAGAAACAATTCCAAGATGTTTTTGAGAAAATAATTGTTTATATTCCTCGACAAATTACGTGAAAATAACTCAGTTTCGAAAATCGAACATGACCTAATACTTTTTTAAGCAATAGATTTTATTAAGAAAACGTTCGTTCTTTAATGATGTATTTGTAGTAAAACGCCGAAACATTTTTGTACTTTTATATTTTCGAAAAAATAGGAATTTCAAGGATTGTGAGATCCACGCCATTTTTATAAGAGTTCTTAATGCTATCGGAGGACAAGGTTTAATAAAAAAACTTGGAGTCATTTTTGAGAACATTTTGAAAATGTTGTTGAATCTTTATATAAAGTACTCCCCAAAAACGAAATATCTTTTTTAAAATAGCAATGTATTGAGTTCGTTCATATCGATTAAGGAATATTAATTTTGAAGAAAATTGTCTGAACGGTATAGGTGGCAGCATTGACCACCGAAAGACGGACAGACAGACGTTTTGCCGTCCATCGATTGTTCGGTGTCAAGGACCCACAAAACATTGATTTTGACTGCACAACGGTTGGCTATAAGAGTTTATCTGTCAAAACATTGACGTTTTTCGGCGCACGATTACAAAACTTTCTCTTCTAATGAAGTAAGCATGAACGAAATATGAAGAAAAGGACACAAATCAAGTATTTTAGCGACACACTGAAGAAGTAAATGCGCCACCTCGTTTGAGGATTCATAATTCAGATGGATAACAATTATTTTCTCTTCATTTCTTTAATTTCTTTCCATGATTTACTATAATTGTATTTTCTATATTAGCAGTTGCTATGCCATTCCAGTGTTTGGAAAACACCTGTAGGATGTCAATACCAGATCCTCGCATACATTGCAATATAACAAAAATATATTTTTTTTAATTTTTACAGGCTAATAACACGAGGCACATTCAGAAAGTAAGTTTCTCTATGTTTTGCTTTCAAAGTGCACGCATTTAGGGGTGATTTTTTTTTCGATTTTCCCCTCTCCAGTTGCCCTGGAGAGGCGGGAATTTATTTTTCCTTCGGGTCCCAGTACACTGCAGCCGATAAGGCTTCTGTAGTTTCGGTTGGCATATCTTAAATAAACTAACAATACTTAACTTATAACTAATTCCACGGCCACTTAGGGCTGTAGTAGCTTTACCATAATACTTTTATACGTTATTTAATAGTACTTATGATTGTTCATATTCTTCTTTTTTGTTCATTCACACTCACATTCACACTTAAACTATATTTACAAACACATTAATTCCTTTAAGCACACTACACAACACTTCACTATGTACACTTTTATATTCGTAATTCGCCATGGCGCCGACTTTTGTCAAACGTCCGTGGCGCGTGGCGTCTCGACTTCTTCGATTACAGGCGGCGCTGGCTCGGCGGATCTCGTTTCCGCCCCCCCCCGCGCTGCTACCTGCATCCGCGAGCGGCGACCGCCTCCCACGCACTTGCTGCTCCCCCGCGTCACATATCTCAGAGAGCTTGTGCAAGGGCAATGCGCGGAGGGCGAAGGCGACGTGCCGGGGGCCCTTTCGTCTGCGGAAGGCCCTGTGCACGCCGCTGTTCCCCCCTACTCTGGTGAAATTGCGCATGCCAAACAGATCTTTGACGAAGCTATCATTGGCCGGTCGGACAGGTCCCGCCGAGTGCCAGCAAACACTATAGAGACAATACAGGACACTTCCCCCTTCTTCCACGCAACCGATGGAAACAGCGCTCCTAGTGTCTGAACCTGGAACTTCAGTGCCAAAAAAAAGACATCAATATGATTCTTACGGAAAAAATAATTGTTTTTAAATTGACCTAACGAAATAAGTCTCATTTTTACTTACTTTTTCCGTGACTTCATTATATTGAATGGCTAAAATTACGGAAAATAACAATGTACAACGGAGATGTTTTATATATTCCAAGAATAAAATGGTTACAAATGCAAGATTTCCCTTGCCTTAAGACTTCCAGTGATACATTTGGTATTTTTTTATTTGCTTTCTTTAAAAAGCACTGTATCAATACATTGATATCTCGGCTTACGTACAAATTTATACAGCCCTCACATACAATATTTTTCAATTGAATATTAATGATTTGCATTAGTTGTTTTTTGACCTCAAGTTTTCTGTGACGTATACAATTTAAAAAGTCTCTATCGAAAACATACTTAATCTTAAAAATAAACCAATAGCTAATTCATTTGGGTAGAAAAGAGTGTCATTCACATACTGCGTAGTCAGAATATGCGAGTTTCTTAATTTATGCTTTTCATCTACATTCGATAAAGCATTCTGACGTGAATAACGAACACGAGTTCTTTTGAATTTCATAATTAAAACAGCCAAAAACTGCACAAACGTTTCCTGTCATAAGGAAGGATGCCAAGAACAGTATTGTATAATAAATTTTCCAAAAATTGGCCAGAAAGAATCAAATTTTAAAAAATCGAGCACAAAACAAACACCAACAGAGCACTGAGCTCAGGCTGTATAAGTTTCACCAGGTTCTGCCACTAGATGGAGCTGGCATCAGTGTTTCTCGATATATCACGAAGTGTCCTGTATTGTCTCTATAGTATTTGGTGCCAGTAGTACTGGCCCGAAATGGCGGCGCTTATTCGTTCTCCCGTCGTCTGGAAGGGTCGGTCCGTGATAAAGTTCCTTAATGCACAACACAACGCGCCAACTAAATTCATCGCCAGCTCTTACCGGCATACGTCTTGCAGGCGTTGTGTTGCTCCATGACAATGCTCGTCTACATACGGCGCGACAAATAGCAACCGTTCTGCAGGAGTTTGGCTGAGAGCTATTTGATCACCTCCAAACAGCTCTATCACACACGCTGTCACTTTAATCTTGACGAGCACCTGAAGTCGTTCCTGTCCTCCCGTCAGCGTTTTCAAAACGACGAAGAGCTGAAGACGACTGTGTCACGCTGCTTCCAGTCAAAGGCGTCGCACTTCTTCGAGACAGATATACAAAAGTCGGATCGATACAGATACTTCGATATGACAAGTGTCTCAATTGTGGTGGCTATGACGTTCTATGACTTAGTGGTTCAATTGCGGAGACTATGTCGAAGAATAGCTCAAACATTGCTGTACATGTTACCAATAAAGTTTTGCATATAACTACATCATCATTTATTTAAAAAAATAGGGATGTATCTCTGTGCAAAAATCTGTATGCATTAAGTACATGTATATAGCAATAAAATACATTAGGTTTTCTGTGAATTTGTTTTAAAACATTCAAGTTTTCGGGTAAGGCAAGGGCCTAGTATAAGTTTCAAACATTTTCTGTACTTGCAGTTTTTTTTCAGTTGCAAAGGACATTAATGACGACATTTTTTTTGTGAAGAACTAGTATCTTCATTCATTTTGTTGCTCTCAAAGCACAACTGCTATCTTTATTAAATATACTAAACGAGGATATAAAAACTGATTCTGGTCTGGATTCCAAAAAGTTTCATTTAAAAGGTTGCAAGTTTGTGCTCAAAAGTTTTAATCAATCCGAGTAATGTGTGACACATATTCCATCTATAGAGTTCTCGATTTGGGGGTTCAAAATTGATGTATCTCCTCGTTACTTATTCTAAAAATAATCGGAACTAATCAATCTTAATCCGAGCGAGTAAATTTACATGCCAAACGGATTTAAATATGGATTTGAAGATCAAAATGCGCAATCGAAGTGTAGAAAACATCATAATATTTCCTTCCTACTACTGCTTTCCTTCCTTACTACTACAATACAGTGAGGAAAACAAGTTCCTCTAAAATTATATCAAAGAAAATTGTTCCATAATTTAGACTTATTATGTATTTTTACTTTATATTTGTGGAGCAGTAAATATTTCAGAGATTGTATTTTTCGACATATTTCCAACTACATTAATAAAACTACACACTGGGAAGTAACAGAATTCAATATACATATTTAGCTAATTTCGAAATTCCGTCACTCTAAACGTAGAATCTCCCAACTCGAAACGTTGAAATAGAAAAATCATTACCCAGAAACATTGCAGATGTTACAAATTAATTGGGTGGAAAGTTGACGGTCAAACAATATTGTCAATTGTTCTGTACATGAAACGCATGAAATACCACGGAAGATGTTTTTATTGATGCATCCTCGTTAGCGCACTGACCACTTCTCTGTAGAGAATTCTGGCATCGGTGGGATTCCAACACACACTTCTGAGGACCTAAGGCGGCCTAAACCAGCGCCTTAGACCGCTCGGCCACGCTACCGCAAATGCGTTCTACTGATGCAGGCGCGCAACCGCACTGACCTCTTAGTCTGTGTAGAAAATTCTGGCAGCGGTGGGATTCGAACCCACGCCTCCGAGGAGACGGGTGCCTAAAACCAGCGCCTTAGACCGCTCGGCCACGCTACCGCAGGTGCGCTCTGCTGATGAAGGCTCGCAAATACTTTGACCACTTATTCTGTTTAGAAAATACTGGCAGCGGTGGGATTCGAACCCACGCCTCCGAGGAGACGGGTGCCTAAAACCAGCGCCTTAGACCGCTCGGCCACGCTACCGCAGGTGCGCTCTACTGATGCAGCCTCGCAACTACTTTGACCACTTATTCTGTGTAGATAATACTGGCAGCGGTGGGATACGAACCCACGCCTCCGAGGAGACTGGTGCCTTAAACCAGCGCCTTAGACCGCTCGGCCACGCTACCGCAGATGCGCTCTACTGATGAAGGCTCGGAACTACTTTGACCACTTATTCTGTTTAGAAAATACTGGCAGCGGTGGGATTCGAACCCACGCCTCCGAGGAGACGGATGCCTAAAACCAGCGCCTTAGACCGCTCGGCCACGCTACCGCAGGTGCGCTCTACTGATGCAGCCTCGCAACTACATTGACCACTTATTCTGTGTAGATAATACTGGCAGCGGTGGGATTCGAACCCACGCCTCCGAGGAGACTGGTGCCTTAAACCAGCGCCTTAGACCGCTCGGCCACGCTACCGCAGATGCGCTCTACTGATGAAGGCTCGCAACTACTTTGACCACTTATTCTGTTTAGAAAATACTGGCAGCGGTGGGATTCGAACCCACGCCTCCGAGGAGACGGGTGCCTAAAACCAGCGCCTTAGACCGCTCGGCCACGCTACCGCAGGATCGTTCCTCAGATGAAGGCTCTCAACTGCTTTGACCACTTAGTCTGTGTAGAAAATACTGGCAGCGGTGGGATTCGAACCCACGCCTCCGAGGAGACTGGTGCCTTAAACCAGCGCCTTAGACCGCTCGGCCACGCTACCGCAGATGCGCTCTACTGATGAAGGCTCGCAACAACATTGACCACTTATTCTGTGTAGAAAATACTGGCAGCGGTGGGATTCGAACCCACGCCTCCGAGGAGACGGGTGCCTAAAACCAGCGCCTTAGACCGCTCGGCCACGCTACCGCAGGTGCGCTCTACTGATGCAGCCTCGCTACTACTTTGAACACTTATTCTGTGTAGATAATACTGGCAGCGGTGGGATTCGAACCCACGCCTCCGAGGAGACTGGTGCCTTAAACCAGCGCCTTAGACCGCTCGACCACGGTACCGCCCTGAATCTCTCAGAAGTAGTCCTGTTAAAACATTTACCTTTTTGTGTGTGTAGAAAATTCTGGCAGCGGTGAGATTCGAACCCACGCTTCCGAGGAGACTGGTGTCTTAAACCAGCGCCTTAGACCGCTCGGCCACGCTACCGCCGTGGTATTCTCCGAAGTAGTCCTGTTAAAACATTTACCTCTTTGTCTGTGTAGAAAATTCTGGCAGCAGTGGGATTCGAACCCACGCCACCGAGGAGAATGGTGCCTTAAACCAGCGCCTTAGACCACTCGACCACGCTACCGCGAATGCGTTCTACTGATGCAGGCGCGCAACGGCACTGACCTCTTAGTCTGTGTAGAAAATTCTGGCAGCGGTGGGATTCGAACCCACGCCTCCGAGGAGACTGGTGCCTAAAACTAAAACCAGCGCCTTAGACCGCTCGGCCACGCTACCGCCCTGCTTTTCACAGAAGTAGTCCTGTTAAAACATTTACCTCTTTGTCTGTGTAGAAAATTCTGGCAGCGGTGGGATTCGAACCCACGCCACCGAGGAGAATGGAGCCTTAAACCAGCGCCTTAGACCGCTCGGCCACGGTACCGCCCTGATTCTCTCAGAAGTAGTCCTCTTAATACATTTACCTCTTTGTCTGTGTAGAAAATTGTGGCAGCGGTGGGATTCGAACCCACGCCTCCGAGGAGACTGGTGCCTAAAACTAAAACCAGCGCCTTAGACCGCTCGGGCACGCTTCCCACCTGCTTTTCTCAGAAGTAGTCCTGTTAAAACATTTACCTCTTTGTCTGTGTAGAAAATTCTGGCAGCAGTGGGATTCGAACCCACGCCACCGAGGAGAATGGTACCTTAAACCAGCGCCTTAGACCACTCGGCCACGCTACCGCGAATGCGGTCTACTGATGCAGGCGCGCAACGGCACTGACCTCTTAGTCTGTGTAGAAAATTCTGGCTGCGGGGGGATTCGAACCCACGCCACCGAGGAGAATGGTGCCTTAAACCAGCGCCTTAGACCACTCGACCACGCTACCGCGAATGCGTTCTACTGATGCAGGCGCGCAACGACACTGACCTCTTAGTCTGTGTAGAAAATTCTGGCAGCGGTGGGATACGAACCCACGCCTCCGAGGAGACTGGTGCCTAAAACTAAAACCAGCGCCTTAGACCGCTCGGACACGCTACCGCCCTGCTTTTCACAGAAGTAGTCCTGTTAAAACATTTACCTCTTTGTCTGTGTAGAAAATTCTGGCAGCGGTGGGATTCGAACCCACGCCACCGAGGAGAATGGAGCCTTAAACCAGCGCCTTAGACCGCTCGGCCACGGTACCGCCCTGATTCTCTCAGAAGTAGTCCTGTTAAAACATTTACCTCTTTGTCTGTGTAGAAAATTGTGGCAGCGGTGGGACTCGAACCCACGCCTCCGAGGAGACTGGTGCCTAAAACCAGCGCCTTAGATCGCTCGGCCACGCTACCGCCGTGGTATTCTCCCAAGTAGTCCTGTTAAAACATTTACCTCTTTGTCTGTGTAGAAAATTCTGGCAGCGGTGGGATTCAAACCCACGCCTCTGAGGAGACTGGTGCCTAAAACCAGCGCCTTAGACCGCTCGGCCACGCTACGGCCGTGGAATTGTGAGAAGTAGTCCTGTTAAAAGATTTACCTCTTTGTCTGTATAGAAAATTCTGGCAGCGGTGGGATTCGACCCCACGCCACCGAGGAGAATGGTGCCTTAAACCAGCGCCTTAGACCGCTCGGCCACGCTGCCGCCGTGGTATTCTCCGAAGTAGTCCTGTTAAAACATTTACCTCTTTGTCTGTGTAGAAAATTCTGGCCGCGGTGGGATTCGAACCCACGCTCCCGAGGAGACTGGTGCCTTAAACCAGCGCCTTAGACCGCTCGGCCACGCTGCCGCCGTGGTATTCTCCGAAGTAGTCCTGTTAAAACATTTACCTCTTTGTCTGTGTAGAAAATTCTGGCCGCGGTGGGATTCGAACCCACGCCTCCGAGGAGACGGGTGCCTTAAACCAGCGCCTTAGACCGCTCGGCCACGCTACCGCCGTGCTATTCCCAGAAGTAGTCCTGTTAAAACATTTACCTCTTTGTCTGTGTAGAAAATTCTGGCCGCGGTGGGATTCGAACCCACGCCTCCGAGGAGACTGGCGCCTTAAACCAGCGCCTTAGACCGCTCGGCCACGCTACCGCCGTGGTATTCTCCGAAGTAGTCCTGTTAAAACATTTACCTCTTTGTCTGTGTAGAAAATTCTGACAGCGGTGGGATTCAAACCCACGCCTCTGAGGCGACTGGTGCCTAAAACCAGCGCCTTAGACCGCTCGGCCACGCTGCCGCCGTGGTATTCTCCGAAGTAGTCCTGTTAAAACATTTACCTCTTTGTCTGTGTAGAAAATTCTGGCCGCGGTGGGATTCGAACCCACGCCTCCGAGGAGACGGGTGCCTTAAACCAGCGCCTTAGACCGCTCGGCCACGCTGCCGCCGTGCTATTCCCAGAAGTAGTCCTGTTAAAACATTTACCTCTTTGTCTGTGTAGAAAATTCTGGCCGCGGTGGGATTCGAACCCACGCTCCCGAGGAGACTGGTGCCTTAAACCAGCGCCTTAGACCGCTCGGCCACGCTGCCGCCGTGGTATTCTCCGAAGTAGTCCTGTTAAAACATTTACCTCTTTGTCTGTGTAGAAAATTCTGGCCGCGGTGGGATTCGAACCCACGCCTCCGAGGAGACTGGCGCCTTAAACCAGCGCCTTAGACCGCTCGGCCACGCTGCCGCCGTGGTATTCTCCGAAGTAGTCCTGTTAAAACATTTACCTCTTTGTCTGTGTAGAAAATTCTGACAGCGGTGGGATTCAAACCCACGCCTCTGAGGAGACTGGTGCCTAAAACCAGCGCCTTAGACCGCTCGGCCACTCTACCGGCGTGATATTGTGAGAAGTAGTCCTGTTAAAACATTTACCTCTTTGTCTGTGTAGAAAATTCTGGCAGCGGTGGGATTCGAACCCACGCCTCCGAGGAGACTGGTGCCTAAAACCAGCGCCTTAGACCGCTCGGCCACGCTAACGCCGTGGTATTCTCCGAAGTAGTCCTGTTAAAACATTTACCTCTTTGTCTGTGTAGAAAATTCTGGCAGCGGTGGGATTCGAACCCACGCCTCCGAGGAGACTGGTGCCTTAAACCAGCGCCTTAGACCGCTCGGCCACGCTACCGCCCTGATTTTGTCAGAAGTAGTCCTGTTAAAACATTTACCTCTTTGTCTGTGTAGAAAATTCTGGCCGCGGTGGGATTCGAACCCACGCCTCCGAGGAGACTGGCGCCTTAAACCAGCGCCTTAGACCGCTCGGCCACGCTACCGCCGTGGTATTCTCCGAAGTAGTCCTGTTAAAACATTTACCTCTTTGTCTGTGTAGAAAATTCTGGCCGCGGTGGGATTCGAACCCACGCCTCCGAGGAGACTGGCGCCTTAAACCAGCGCCTTAGACCGCTCGGCCACGCTGCCGCCGTGGTATTCTCCGAAGTAGTCCTGTTAAAACATTTACCTCTTTGTCTGTGTAGAAAATTCTGACAGCGGTGGGATTCAAACCCACGCCTCTGAGGAGACTGGTGCCTAAAACCAGCGCCTTAGACCGCTCGGCCACTCTACCGGCGTGATATTGTGAGAAGTAGTCCTGTTAAAACATTTACCTCTTTGTCTGTGTAGAAAATTCTGGCAGCGGTGGGATTCGAACCCACGCCTCCGAGGAGACTGGTGCCTAAAACCAGCGCCTTAGACCGCTCGGCCACGCTAACGCCGTGGTATTCTCCGAAGTAGTCCTGTTAAAACATTTACCTCTTTGTCTGTGTAGAAAATTCTGGCAGCGGTGGGATTCGAACCCACGCCTCCGAGGAGACTGGTGCCTTAAACCAGCGCCTTAGACCGCTCGGCCACGCTACCGCCCTGATTTTGTCAGAAGTAGTCCTGTTAAAACATTTACCTCTTTGTCTGTGTAGAAAATTCTGGCAGCGGTGGGTTTCGAACCCACGGCTCCGAGGAGACTGGTGCCTAAAACCAGCGCCTTAGACCGCTCGGCCACGCTACCGGCGTAGCATTCCCCGAAGTAGTCCTGTTAAAACATTTACCTCTTCGTGTGTGTAAAAAAATTCTGGCAGCGGTTGGATTCCAACACACACTTCTGAGGCCCTAAGGCGGCCTAAACCAGCGCCTTAGACCGTTCGGCCACGCTACCGGCGTGGTATTCTCCGAAGTAGTCCTGTAAAAACATTTACCTCTTCGTCTGTGTAAAAAATTCTGGCAGCGGTTGGATTCCAACACACACTTCTGAGGACCTAAGGCGGCCTAAACCAGCGCCTTAGACCGCTCGGCCACGCTACCGCAAATGCGTTCTACTGATGCAGGCGCGCAACCGCACTGATCTCTTAGTCTGTGTAGAAAATTCTGGCAGCGGTGGGATTCGAACCCACGCCTCCGAGGAGACTGGTGCCTAAAACCAGCGCCTTAGACCGCTCGGCCACGCTACCGCCCTGCTTTTCACAGAAGTAGTCCTGTTAAAACATTTACCTCTTTGTCTGTGTAGAAAATTGTGGCAGCGGTGGGATTCGACCCCATGCCTCCGAGGAGACTGGTGCCTAAAACCACCGCCTTAGACCGCACGGGCACGTTTCCCACCTGCTTTTCTCAGAAGTAGTCCTGTTAAAACATTTACCTCTTAGTCTGTGTAGAAAATTCTGGCAGCGGTGAGATTCGAACCGACGCCTCCGAGGAGACTGGCGCCTTAAACCAGTGCCTTAGATCGCTCGGCCACGCTACCGCCGTAGCATTCTCCGAAGTAGTCCTGTTAAAACATTTACCTCTTTGTCTGTGTAGAAAATTCTGGCAGCAGTGGGATTCGAACCCACGCCTCCGAGGAGACTGGTGCCTAAACCAGCGCCTTAGACCGCTCGGCCACGCTACCGCAAATGCGTTCTATTGACGCAGGCGCGCAACCGCACTGACCTGTTAGTCTGTGTAGAAAATTCTGGCAGCGGTGAGATTCGAACCCACGCCTCCGAGGAGACTGGCGCCTTAAACCAGCGCTTTAGACCGCTCGGCCACGCTAACGCCGTGGTATTCTCCGAAGTAGTCCTGTTAAAACATTTACCTCTTTGTCTGTGTAGAAAATTCTGGCAGCGGTGGGATTCGAACCCACGCCTCCGAGGAGACTGGTGCCTAAAACCAGCGCCTTAGACCGCTCGGCCACGCTACCGCAAATGCGATCTACTGATGCAGGCGCGCAACCGCACTGACCTCTTAGTCTGTGTAGAAAATTCTGGCAGCTGTGAGATTCGAACCCACGCCTCCGAGGAGACTGGCGCCTTAAACCAGCGCCTTAGACCGCTCGGCCACGCTAACGCCGTGGTATTCTCCGAAGTAGTCCTGTTAAAACATTTACCTCTTTGTCTGTGTAGAAAATTCTGGCAGCGGTGGGATTCGAACCCACGCCTCCGAGGAGACTGGTGCCTTAAACCAGCGCCTTAGACCGCTCGGCCACGCTACCGCCGTGGTATTCTCCGAAGTAGTCCTGTTAAAACATTTTCCTCTTTGTCTGTGTAGAAAATCCTGGCAGCGGTGGGATTCGACCCCATGCCTCCGAGGAGACTGGTGCCTAAAACCAGCGCCTTAGACCGCTCGGCCACGCTACCGCCGTGCTTTTTTCAGAAGTAGTCCTGTTAAAACATTTACCTCTTTGTCTGTGTAGAGAATTCTGGCAGCGGTGGGATTCGTACCCACGCCTCTGAGGAGACTGGTGCCTAAAACCAGCGCCTTAGACCGCTCGGCCACGCTACCGACGTGCTTTTCTCAGAAGTAGTCCTGTTAAAACATTTACCTCTTTGTCTGTGTAGAGAATTCTGGCAGCGGTGGGATTCGTACCCACGCCTCTGAGGAGACTGGTGCCTAAAGCCAGCGCCTTAGACCGCTCGGCCACGCTACCGCCGTGGTGTTCGCCGAAGTAGTCCTGTTAAAACATTTACCTCTTTGTCTGTGTAGATAATTCTGGTAGCGTTTGGTATTCGAACCCATGCCTCCGAGGAGACTGGTGCCTAAAACCAGCGCCTTATACCGCTCGGTCACGCTACCGCCGTGGCGTTCTCCGAACCCACGCTACCGCTGATTGAACTATAAAGTCAAGTTATTTTGTGCTTCATCTAATAATTTTTTGTACTTTTGGGGCAGAGTAGACCGTGAATTCCACGGAGATCCGGTATTAATTGCATTGTTATTTTATCCTTAATTATGACTTCTTATTTGATGTATATATGGAGGATGCCACCAAATTGGGAGGGTCTTACGCTGAGGAGGCATTTAGGATGTAAGAAAATAACTTAATGTAGGCTTAACTCTTGCTGTAATCTCTGATGAATCATTTATTGTATTGTAATGTAGTTTGAGATAAAATGAAGACTAAAAAAATGTTCTTTGAGAAATTTCCCTACACACTTAGAATATTTCATACAATTGTTGAGATCAAGTGCATTTTGTGAACACGTTAAGTGTATACTTGTTCTGTAGATGTCAAGAGAGTTATCCCGAGACAAGTTCGGAGCGATCACCTTGTATTTCGATGAATTTTTTAATATTTAGTTCCACATGTACAAAAGGAAACTTAATAAATTTAAACTATATGTGGACATTGCCATTTGTTTGACCCTGTACAACTCGGGTGTTTAGTACTAATATATTTTCATGATGTTGAAAGATTTTGTTTTCTTCTCTGTAATTGTTAAACACATTAGACTGAGCTTACTTGTCCATTTTTAGCTATTTGCAAATCTGTCAAATGGAAAATCAAACTCAATCCTACAAAATCATGCGCCAAAATTTTCTCATTAAGAACATTTTCAACCCCAATTCCACTCCAAATAAACAATAACCCAATTCTATGGACCTCACACAATAAATCTGTCAAATACTTAGGGCTGAATCCCGATACCAGACTAAATTGGAAGAATCACATAACAGTAAAAGCATAGCAAGCCAAAATAAAACAAATTCAACTAAAGCCACTCTTATATCGCAAAAGCTCTCATTAAACAATGCCATCACCATCTACAAATCAATAAATAGACCCCTAACTCTTTATGCATGCCCTATCTGGATCAATGCCTCTAAAACTAATATCAATAAATTACAGATCATCCTAAATAATTTCCTCAGACTTGCCACTCATGCACCCTGGTTCATCTCAAACATTCAACTGCACAAAGAATTTAAATTACCTCCTATACTCTACCATATTGCGCTCCTATCTAACAATTTCTACTCCAAATTAACACAATAACCCTGGCCACCCATTACGACCTAGCCACCACCTACCAGCTCCCAACTAGAATTAAAAATAGATATCCATTAGATTCATTCCTCAGCATATTTTCAGAACTGAATTAATCACATAGGTGCTCTGTGAGTTTACTACTCATGTGTAGTTAGATTTAGTTGTAAGAATAGCATTTAAGTTAAATATAAGTCATAAAATACATATGATGTAGTATAAATAATACTGAACTATGTACATTCGTTCACTAATAAATATATATTTAAAAAAAAACAGACTGAGCGTACTTTTTTTAGCTATTTTCAAAGTAGCTAATATGAAGATTCTTATGCTATTCAGTGAGTGAATTCCGGTGGTAGAAGGATTGGCCGTCACTATATAAGCCGGTGTGCAACTTGGTTTGCTGTTACCTTACCAAAGTGTGGAGTTGTTCCTTTGTCACCACTGAGTTTTTTCAGAAGGTTCCATGCAATCTTGCTACTATGTGTCATGTCCATGCCCTCAAGGGTCTCAATCCACTTGGCTTGTCTGGCTTCACTTGTCAACCGCATGATTTGCTCTCCAAGTGCAATGGTGTCATCGTTGAATGGGTCCTCCTCATAGCATTGGCTCCTAAACCTTTTTAATAGCTGCCTGTCATCGCTGTCCCTCCCGAACGTCTGGAGGAAAGCAAAGGTCATCGCACTTCTGAAACCAGGTAAACCTGCAGACTCTGACTCCAGCTACCGGCCGATCTCACTCCTGTGCCATCTCTTCAAGCTCTATGAGCGTGTGATATTTCAGCGCATTGTGCAGTTCTTTGAGGGGAGGCTTATCCCACAGCAGGCAGGATTCCGGCCAGGTAAATCTTGTACAAGCCAGATATTGAACCTTACTGAGCAAATTGAGAATGGGTTTGAGGAGGGTGTCGTCACAGGCATGGCTCTAATAGACCTAACAGCAGCATACGACACGGTCAACCATAATCTCTTGCTCTCCAGGGTGTACAAGATGACGGGAGACAAGCACCTCACAGGTACCATCCGTACCCTCCTTCAGAACCGACGATTCTATGTCTGCTTGAATGGAAAAAAGAGCCGATGGAGAATTCAGAAGAACGGTCTACCCCAAGGGAGCGTTCTGGCACCGCTGCTCTTCAATGTGTATACAAATGACCAGCCCATCACGCCAAATGCTCTCCACTTCTTGTATGCCGATGATCTGGCTATATTGGTCAAGGATCGTTCTTTCGAAGGAGTGGAACAAGGACTGACTCATGCATTGGAGGAAATATCAACCTACTACAAGGAGAGTCACCTCAAACCAAACCCAGGGAAAACACAGGTATGCGCCTTCCATCTAAGATCTAGGGAGGCTAGGAGAAGACTGAACGTCACCTGGGAGGGCAAGGCCCTGGAACACACCAACTCACCAAAATATCTTGGCGTGACCCTGGACCGAACTTTGACATACAAACAGCACTGTCAGAATACATCATCAAAAGTCAACTCCAGGAACAACATCATCAGGAAGCTATGCAGCAGCCAATGGGGAGCAAATCCCAGCGTGCTCCTGACATCAGGAAGGGCTCTCTGCTTCTCTGTTGGGGAATACGCCTGCCCTGTCTGGTGTCGGTCAGCCCACACAAAGAAGGTTGATACATCCCTTAATGAGACGTGTCGCATTGCAACTGGTTGCATGAAACCAACTCCCATCGACAAACTCTACAGGGCTGCAGGAATGAACACTCCTAAGATCAGAAGAGCAAACCACGAATACTTGGAGAGGTTCAAACAGACCTTCGATGAGAGGCACGTAATGTACGGTCAGCTGGAGCCATCGCGCAGCCGACTCAAATCCAGGAGAAGTTTCATGAGGTTCACACAGCCAGAACCTCCAGACTGGTACCCACTCCGGGATCCTGAGACTACTGGAACCAGTCTGCCATGGAAATTCTGGAGGGCACTGAATAGGATAAGAACTGGAGTGGCCTCTGTGAAGACCAACCTTGCAAGGTGGGGCTATTTAGCGGAGGACGACATCTACTGTGACTGCGGAGAGGCACAGGACACCGACCACCTCACACAGTGCCCACTGTGCCCTGTTCACTGCACAGATGATGACCTCTGGAGGGGGAATGCACCTTCAGAAGACCTGGCCCACTTCTGGGCTGGAAAAATTTGAAAGACCGGACACGAAAAAGTAAAGTAAGTAAGTGAGTGAATTAAAATTCACCGACAAAATTCAGGTTAAATAAATTTCAGAGTTAATATTTAGTAGATTCCAAGTAATAAATACGAGAGAACTTGCAGTATACCACTGATTATGAATAGATAAATTTAGCATCCTGAATCACACCATATTTCAAAAATTATATTTCAATTTATGATGCTGGCAGTTTTTTTATAGCTTCCTGCAATTTACTCACATGTATTAATACATAAACTGATATTATTTCCATTGAATGGAGCAAAAAAAGCTGAAGGTTTGACTTGTTAAGCAATAACAAAATAGAAAATTTGGTTTCTTAAACTGCGGAAAAGCAATCGTATTCAACCACGACGTTGTACGGGGTCAAATGGCAATATTTAAAAGTATATCTTCCCTGTAGACCTACTCCTTCATAAAAGTTTCTTTGAGACATGTAGAAATCGGAAAATTAAAAAGAAGGCATAGAAAAAACTCTCAGCAGCATTACAAACATTAAAAAGGGACAGAAATATTATATTAACCAAATGTATGACTTATGAGCAAGAATCATGTGCGGTGATAAGGGTCATAGAAAACATTTTGATAAATGTCTCTTCTCAAACAGAAAAAATGTTTAATTTCAATAGTTATGCAGATTTAAGTAATATGAATGAGTAATATATATATATATATATATATATATATATATATATATATAATATATATATGAATGAGTAATATGATATAAGTAATATGACAAAGCTCAGGAGACCCAAAGTAACATCTCGTGCACTGATGAATGAGGAAATTTTGGAGTTTTAATTTTTTTCATTTCTCGGTTTACATACTTTTAGACAAACTCCAGGCTACGCCACTGGTGAGGACATTTCCGAAAAATTAATTTATTTCCTCTCGTTTAAAATCGAAAGCGAGCAGTTCGTTCGAGGGATTGCGGAGAAAATGTTGCAGATATTGGGTTATTATTTGTCATTTTTAAGGGCGCCTCAAGTCATTTTTAATGGCACCGACAACCGCATTTGCTAGTACTTTTTACTTATAATCGTACATAAACAAAGGTGTTAAAATTAAAACTTCGAACGAAACTAAGTCCGGAAAATTTTAGCATACTCTTGCTACAGCCTGCCCCAGTGCTGTATTTAAACTACGCCTCTGAATGCGAGATTACGTACGGAGCTACAAAACGAACATGAGGTGAATTAGACAGTCTATAATTAACACAGATCTCCCTTATTTCAATAACGTAATTTTTCAAATGTGTTTTGATCTAATGCATTTTACCATAGAGTGAACTTTGTGTTTGTTTAGCATAGATTTTTGGGAACTTGCTAACAATGGTGATTGTTCCCGCCTCTGGGTGGCAACAGACATTGTACCAACGAAGGACGGCTCATCCCAAATAAGCGTCTCTAGGAAATTAGTTTAACAGAACTACTACTAAAGTTTATTTGTGTAAAATATAATTGTGTGGTTGGAGCCTGTACGAAGAATTTGTGGATTTGCGACATTCTGACAAGAGAGCTTCAGCCGATTGAAAAAAGTGATGAACTCCAGTTGTGTTTGCAGCTGAGGTAAGTTTCTCCGTTTGAAGTGAATTATAGCGACTCCTCCCTCCATGAGTCACACTTTGCTTCTTTTCGCAGTTATGAGGTTGAGAGGAAAACGAGGCTAAGAGACATTATGTGGGAAAATAAGGGAACCCAGATATGCCAGTTTACATATTTATATAACGTTATTATTATATTCTGTTGGTAGGTTAAGAGAAAGTTCTGGAGATGTAATCAGGGTTATCCCAAGACAATTTTGGAAATGTGTTCTTGGTCACCTTCATATATTTTCATTTATTTTTGTATATTTAATTACACATGTACCAATGAAACCTTCGTAAAGTTATACAAGTAAGTTGTTTGGTGAAATATTTTGTAGATCGTGCCATTTATTTGGCCCGCACAACGCTAATGATTAGTAGTAATACATTTTCACTATTTTTGAAGACTATATTTTCCTCATCATAATTGATAAACAAATGAGTGTGTGCTTACTTGTGCAACTTTTTTGCTCATCTCAAAGTAACTAGTATTAACTTTTTAGTTATTAATGCACGGTGGGAAAAATTTAAATTCACCTAGAAAATAATGTTAAACAAATTTGAGACTTAATATTTACTAGGTTCCGAATAATAAATACGAGGTTTGGTTCACAGTATGCTGCAGATTATAAATAGATAATTTCAACAGCCGAACTCCTACCATTTTTTCAACTAGTGGATCTACAGAATGAAACAGACTTTCACGTATTAGTTTTCTATTTCCGTTGGTCTCTGCTAGTATGTGGACTTGCCACATTGTCTTTCCAGCTATCATCTATCTTCGCCAAAGTATATTTTTTGACATTTTTTAAATTTTTCAGTCTCTTAATAGTGAAAAGGAAATATTATTTTAAGAATATTAAAGAACAATATGACCTCATCTTACAGGGCAATTTTCTTTCAAATATTTTTAGCCTCTTTTAAGAATATTCCGATTAGTTGAATTACATACTCCATCTTTAATAGAAATGCTCCTTATTTAAATAACTTAATATTTCAAATATATTTTTGTCTAATGCATTTTACCATAGAGGGAACTATGTGTTTGTTTAGCATAGATTTTTAGGAGTCTGCTAACAATGGTGATTATTCCTGCCGTTAAGTAGCAATGGACACTGTACCTATAAAAGACAGATCATTCGAACGAAGTGTTCATAAGAAATTAGTTTATCGGTGACGAGTTCTACTCAGTACTGAAGTATGTTTGTTTAAAATATTAATGAGTAGTTGGAGCTATACGTAGAATGTGTGGATGCACGATATTCTGGCAGAGGCTCAACGAGCGTCAACCGATTGAAAAAGTGAAGAACTCCAGTTGTGTTGTCAGTTGTGTAAGTGGCGCCGATTGAAGCGAAGTATAACAGCACTCTTCCCTCTGCTAGTCTCCTACACTTTGCGTGTCTTCACAGTAATGGGGTTTAGAGAAAAATGTGGCTAAGTGACATTGTGGTTACCAAGATATGCCGGAAATTTACGCAAATGTACATATCTTCAAAACGCACGTGATGTGAATTAGACAATCTATAATAATGAAAATGCTCCTTATTTCAACAACTTAATTTTTCAAACGTGTTTTGATCTAATGCATTTTACCGTAGAGGGAACTTTCTGATTGTTAAGCATAGATATTTTGGGAGGTTTGCTAACAATGGTGATTATTCCCACCGTTAAGTAGCAACGGACACTGCACCTATGGATGACAGCTCATCCGAACGAAGTGTTCCTAGGAAATTAGTTTAGTAATGACGCGTCCTATACAGAATTACAGCATGTTTGATTGAAATATTATTGTGTGGTAGGAGTTATACGTATAATTATTAGTTGCCCGATAAGACACCACGAGAGTCAACCGATAAAAAAACAAACAAACAAGAGCCTGGGTTGTGTTTTGAGCTGAGGTAAGTTGCGCCGATTGAAGTTAAGTATAGTGACTCTCCACGAGTCTCCTACTCGTTGCGTGTCTTCACAATTGAGAGATTTAGAAGAAAACGCAGCTAAGTGACATTTGAAGGAGAAATATGTTAGGCGCATGCTTGCACTCTATGTGCTAAGTTATAGTAGAGAAAAAATACTATTTGGACTGCTGGTGATAAATTTTAACTGCTTTATCGAAAGAAAAATTAAAGTAATCTCATATGTAACTCAATCTCAGTTTTCAGGAGCTTGTCCATCTGGCGCTGCTTGTCAACGCCGGCCCACGAATTGAGTGGGGGGAGGGGATGGACTAAAGACGTCAATCAGACTGCAAACTTTGCCGCTGACTTGGCGCTGCTCCTCTGGTGGCGAAGTGGGGAAACACGCCTCGCCCCTCGCAGCAGGGGCCTAAGTGGCGGTGAGTGCAATTTCACCTTCATCGGCACTGCACATATTGACTTCGATATATTAAATCCGATGTGTTAACACCATAGCTAGCAAGAGTATAAGTGATCCAATACTCACCTTTGCATAATACTGCAGTGCCTACGACAGGAAGGTCCTAGTTTCGACTCCCAAAGTTCCATGACTGAATTTGCGACACTGGCTAGGTGAATATGTCGTTTTTAGTTGCTGTCTGGAGGATAATTTATACGGCCGGCTGTTCAGATCAGTACGTTTTCAATGTTCCTCCTATCATCAACAGGTTTATCCCGGAGCAGTACTGTAACAGACGGTAGCTGAAAATTCTTTATTGAAATTTCTTTTTTCATTTATAAGCATAGTGTCGTTCCGAGGTAAATTTAATTATTTTATCTTTAAGAATAAATATTGAAGGATATGAATTATGTTATTGGAGTTTTCGATTTAGGTTTTTGCTTAGGATTTTAGGACTTTTTTTTATCGTCTACTTCAGAAACCCGCCAAGTAAACTTTTTCAATCTTATGAAACCAAAAACTTTAAACTTTTAATATTCTTGTAAATCTTTGCCTAGGAAAAATTGTCAGTATTTCTCAACACCTCCTATAGGCAAGGAATGCTCGTAATTAATTTTTAGTATTATAGACCAGTCATATAATATTTATAAAAGTTTTGTATTCGACGGAATCTGCAAATAAAATACGTTGGTCTATAAAAACTCTAATATTTTTAGTAAAATTATGACTTTTCGAACAACAATGAAATGTTAAACAAAAACGCAGAACACTTTATTGCAAATTTTATTAATTATCAAAGAAATAAAAAATAATAGATATAATAAGAAGATAATAATAAGAAATAAAAACAAAAGAGAAAACCAATTTTTTATACTAAAACTCTATTAAACTTAAAACCACTCTCAATAGCAGAGTAACAACAAGAATAATCTACGTATGTATTACTAAAAAAACACAACAACAGCATAGGCGTACTTATTTGTGTGTCATAATCATCATACACCCTTTCTACGTTACATTCATCTTCTGTTGTAGGCCACTAAAGAATGTCGTTGCAAAAATTGTCGTACCCTGTTTTGCACTTAGCCAATTTCGGCAGATCATTGATTTTTTTCATATTGATGGAAAACTTAGCAATGGTTATGCAAGCACTGTAGGTTTCTAGGAACAGTACTATATTTTTTCAGTGTGAACATTTGGAATGTTAGTTCGTCGATTAAGTGCTTAGCAATTACTTTAGCTCGATCATATGTTTTGTGATAACATTTTTTGGATACGTGGATGCTTTAATAGAAATCTTGTCTTCATTTAAATTCCCCTTCCAAAAATTTCATCTGAATTTACAATCTTTTGTGACACTGTGACCACCATTGTTCCTATAATTTGTGGCTTTTTATTGAGGCAAATGTATAACTATATATACAAGTGGCTGTGTGATCGATTTTTCACAGATAATAATTTCATTTATACACGCGGTGAGAAAATTCAAAATGTAGTTCTTCACTCTAATAGTTACTGGGAAAATTCATTAATATTACGAACTATATATTTTTAATGAAAATAAATATAAAATTATTGTTATACTGACCCATTACTCTGCAAACTTGTTTAGCACATTTAATGAATTTTTTTGTGAATGCAATGAGAGTAGTGTCTAAAAAATTACCTACATATAATAGAATGATTTTAAAATTGTTTCAAGATGCTACTTTATTTTGTACTTTACAAGAAAGATCTTGTAACATTTAAAGCGACTACCAAGTTTCATTTATCGAGGGTACATAGCTTTTTTAAAAAAAACTGATCTTGAATGTGAAAAAGATACTTTTGACAAAAAACTGTATTACAGATTTTGCTATGGATACCACTTTGTTACACACCTGATGTCAACACATGCCTGACAGATAATCATCTTACTTGGCAGTTACTTCATCTTATTTTTTCATAACCTAGTCTCTCTAGTCATTTCCTGTACATCCTCTTCGCCTTTTCTTGGCCACAGTGAGTCTATCTCGTGAAAATAGCCTTATGTGCAAACACCACTAAACTCATTTTCATTTTACTTCGAAATGAATATTTGAAGATGCCGGTCCCTCAAATCATGCACGCTGATACATTCATAATCAAACTATTAAGAGTAGAAGATGGGTAGAGATTAAATACGTGCGTAGATTGCATTTCTATCCTTTTCGTTTTTAGACACATATTATGCTTACTTAATTACAAATATTTTGTTCTTAAATACGTTAAATTCATAATTTTACGGCGCAATGCGATTTTTCACATATCTAAATTATAATTGACAAACACCACCCTATTTTAGTCTTGTGTAAATACGTCTTGGGTTCCATAATATAGATGTAAAATAATATATCTAAAAGCCGAATAATGTTCAAGGAAATATCCTACGTGAACTCATGTGAACCTACGTGAACCTACGTGAACTATCATGTACTCTCACCATATGTCAGATTACATACGGACGACAACACTGACGTGAATTCGGTAAGTACGTGTAGTGCACAGAATTCCACATAATAATAATGATATTAGTTATTTCATTAGTGTAATATCTCACAATGTATATTCAAACCGTACAAACAGTCATCACGTTACCATACTGTTTATATTTGTACATTCGGTTGTATTATGGGCATTGCCAAAAATGCTCATAATTCTCACAGTTAGATAGCAACGGATTCAGTTGGAATCAATAATTATATTTTAAACAGAGCTACTGAAAAATATTGTATGAATCAGTAATGTATGTAGGGACCCCGCGTCCCCCTCACACCTCTGCGCTGTAGGCGAACGCCCGCGTGTTGGCCTTTGCCCTCGCAGTTGGCGAACGCCCGCGCAGAATGTAACCACCACCCGTTTAAACGTTTTCTCTTCCATTAGGTTAACTACCCCTAGTAGTAACACTTTCACTTAATTTTAGGGCACCCGCGACCCCCTCACACCTCTGCGCTGTAGGCGAACGCCCGCGTGTTGGCCTTTGCCCTCGCAGTTGGCGAACGCCCGCGCAGAATGTAACCACCACCCGTTTAAACGTTTTCTCTTCCATTAGGTTAACTACCCCTAGTAGTAACACTTTCACTTAATTTTAGGGCACCCGCGACCCCCTCACACCTCTGCGCTGTAGGCGAACGCCCGCGTGTTGGCCTTTGCCCACGCAGTTGGCGAACGCCCGCGCAGAATGTAACCACCACCCGTTTAGGCGTTCTCTCTTCCATTAGGTTAACTACCCCTAGTAGTAACACTTTCACTCAGTTTTAGGGCATCCACGCCCCCTCACACCTCTGCGCTGTAGGCGAACGCCCGCGTGTTGGCCTTTGCCCACGATGATGGCGAACGCTCGAACAGTGAGTAACAACCAACCCCATAGGCGTACACTTTTCAATAGGATATTTCCCCCAGTAGTAATACATTCACTCAGTTTTAGGGCACCCGCGCCCGCTGTAAGCGAACGCCCGCGTGTTGGCCTTTGCCCACGCTGATGGCGAACGCCCGCGCAGAATGTAGCCACCACCCGTTTAGCCGTTCTCTCTTCCATTAGGTTTACTTCCCCTAGTAGTAACACTTTCACTTAATTTTAGGGCACCCGCGACCCCCTCACACCTCTGCGCTGTAGGGGAACGCCCGCGTATGGGCCTTTGCCCACGCTGATGGCGAACGCCCGCGCAGAATGTAACCACCACCAGTTTAGGCGTTCTCTCTTCCATTAGGTTAACTTCCCTTAGTAGTAACACTTTCACTTAATTTTAGGGCACCCACAACCCCCTCACACCTCTGCGCTGTAGGCGAACGCCCGCGTGTTGGCCTTTGCCCACGCAGTTGGCGAACGGCCGCGCAGAATGTAGCCACCACCCGTTTAGACGTTTTCTCTTCCATTAGGTTAACTACCCCTAGTAGTAACACTTTCACTTAATTTTAGGGCACCCGCGCCCCCCTCACACCTCTGCGCTGTAGGCGAACGCCCGCGTGTTGGCCTTTGCCCACGCAGTTGGCGAACGCCCGCGCAGAATGTAACCACCACCCGTTTAGGCGTTCTCTCTTCCATTAGGTTAACTACCCCTAGTAGTAACACTTTCACTTAATTTTAGGGCACCCACAACCCCCTCACACCTCTGCGCTGTAGGAGAACGCCCGCGTGTTCGCCTTTGCCCTCGCAGTTGGCGAACGCCCGCGCAGAATGTAACCACCACCCGTTTAAACGTTTTCTCTTCCATTAGGTTAACTACCCCTAGTAGTAACACTTTCACTTAATTTTAGGGCACCCACAACCCCCTCACACCTCTGCGCTGTAGGCGAACGCCCGCGTGTTGGCCTTTGCCCACGCAGTTGGCGAACGCCCGCGCAGAATGTAACCACCACCCGTTTAGGCGTTCTCTCTTCCATTAGGTTAACTACCCCTAGTAGTAACACTTTCACTTAATTTTAGGGCACCCACAACCCCCTCACACCTCTGCGCTGTAGGCGAACGCCCGCGTGTTGGCCTTTGCCCTCGCAGTTGGCGAACGCCCGCGCAGAATGTAACCACCACCCGTTTAAACGTTTTCTCTTCCATTAGGTTAACTACCCCTAGTAGTAACACTTTCACTTAATTTTAGGGCACCCACAACCCCCTCACACCTCTGCGCTGTAGGCGAACGCCCGCGTGTTGGCCTTTGCCCACGCAGTTGGCGAACGCCCGCGCAGATTGTAGCCACCACCCGTTTAGGCGTTCTCTCTTCCATTAGGTTAACTTCCCTTAGCAGTAACACTTTCACTTATTTTAGGGCACCCGCGACCCCCTCACACCTCTGCGCTGTAGGCGAACGCCCGCGTGATGGCCTTTGCCCACGCTGTTGGCGAACGCCCGCGCAGATTGTAGCCACCACCCGTTTAGGCGTTCTCTCTTCCATTAGGTTAACTTCCCTTAGTAGTAACACTTTCACTTAATTTTAGGGCACCCACAACCCCCTCACACCTCTGCGCTGTAGGCGAACGCCCGCGTGATGGCCTTTGCCCACGCTGTTGGCGAACGCCCACGCAGATTGTAGCCACCACCCGTTTAGGCGTTCTCTCTTCCATTAGGTTAACTTCCCTTAGTAGTAACACTTTCACATAATTTAGGGCACCCGCGTCCCCCTCACACCTCTGCGCTGTAGGCGAACGCCCGCGTGTTGGCCTTTGCCCACGCTGATGGCGAACGCCCGCGCAGAATGTAGCCACCACCCGTTTAGGCGTTCTCTCTTCCATTAGGTTAACTTCCCTTAGTAGTAACACTTTCACATAATTTAGGGCACCCGCGTCCCCCTCTCACCTCTGCGCTGTAGGCGAACGCCCGCGTGATGGCCTTTGCCCACGCTGTTGGCGAACGCCCACGCAGATTGTAGCCACCACCCGTTTAGGCGTTCTCTCTTCTATTAGGTTAACTTCCCTTAGTAGTAACACTTTCACATAATTTAGGGCACCCGCGTCCCCCTCTCACCTCTGCGCTGTAGGCGAACGCCCGCGTGATGGCCTTTGCCCACGCTGTTGGCGAACGCCCACGCAGATTGTAGCCACCACCCGTTTAGGCGTTCTCTCTTCCATTAGGTTAACTTCCTTTAGTAGTAACACTTTCACATAATTTAGGGCACCCGCGTCCCCCTCACACCTCTGCGCTGTAGGCGAACGCCCGCGTGTTGGCCTTTGCCCACGCTGATGGCGAACGCCCACGCAGAATGTAGCTACCACCCGTTTAGGCGTTCTCTCTTCCATTAGGTTAACTTCCCTTAGTAGTAACACTTTCACATAATTTAGGGCACCCGCGTCCCCCTCACACCTCTGCGCTGTAGGCGAACGCCCGCGTGTTGGCCTTTGCCCACGCTGATGGCGAACGCCCGCGCAGAATGTAGCCACCACCCGTTTAGGCGTTCTCTCTTCCATTAGGTTAACTTCCCTTAGTAGTAACACTTTCACATAATTTAGGGCACCCGCGACCCCCTCACACCTCTGCGCTGTAGGCGAACGCCCGCGTGTTGGCCTTTGCCCACGCAGTTGGCGAACGCCCGCGCAGAATGTAACCACCACCCGTTTAGACGTTTTCTCTTCCATTAGGTTAACTACCCCTAGTAGTAACACTATCACTTAATTTTAGGGCACCCACAACCCCCTCACACCTCTGCGCTGTGGGCGAACGCCCGCGTGTTGGCCTTTGCCAACGCAGTTGGCGAACGCCCGCGCAGAATGTAACCACCACCCGTTTAGGCGTTCTCTCTTCCATTAGGTTAACTACCCCTAGTAGTAACACTTTCACTTAATTTTAGGGCACCCACAACCCCCTCACACCTCTGCGCTGAAGGCGAACGCCCGCGTGTTGGCCTTTGCCCTCGCAGTTGGCGAACGCCCGCGCAGAATGTAACCACCACCCGTTTAAACGTTTTCTCTTCCATTAGGTTAACTACCCCTAGTAGTAACACTTTCACTTAATTTTAGGGCACCCACAACCCCCTCACACCTCTGCGCTGTAGGCGAACGCCCGCGTGTTGGCCTTTGCCCACGCAGTTGGCGAACGCCCGCGCAGAATGTAACCACCACCCGTTTAGACGTTTTCTCTTCCATTAGGTTAACTACCCCTAGTAGTAACACTTTCACTTAATTTTAGGGCACCCGCGCCCCCCTCACACCTCTGCGCTGTAGGCGAACGCCCGCGTGTTGGCCTTTGCCCACGCAGTTGGCGAACGCCCGCGCAGAATGTAACCACCACCCGTTTAGACGTTTTCTCTTCCATTAGGTAAACTACCCCTAGTAGTAACACTTTCACTTAATTTTAGGGCACCCACAACCCCCTCACACCTCTGCGCTGTAGGCGAACGCGCGCGTGTTGGCCTTTGCCCACGCAGTTGGCGAACGCCCGCGCAGAATGTAACCACCACCCGTTTAGGCGTTCTCTCTTCCATTAGGTTAACTACCCCTAGTAGTAACACTTTCACTTAATTTTAGGGCACCCACAACCTCCTCACACCTCTGCGCTGTAGGCGAACGCGCGCGTGTTGGCCTTTGCCCACGCAGTTGGCGAACGCCCGCGCAGAATGTAACCACCACCCGTTTAGGCGTTCTCTCTTCCATTAGGTTAACTTCCCTTAGTAGTAACACTTTCACATAATTTAGGGCACCCGCGTCCCTTTCTCACCCCTGCGCTGTAGGCGAAAGCCCGCGTGTTGGCCTTTGCCCACGCTGATGGCGAACGCCCGCGCAGAATGTAGCCACCACCCGTTTAGGCGTTCTCTCTTCCATTAGGTTAACTTCCCTTAGTAGTAACACTTTCACATAATTTAGGGCACCCGCGTCCCCCTCACACCTCTGCGCTGTAGGCGAACGCCCGCGTGTTGGCCTTTGCCCACGCTGATGGCGAACGCCCGCGCAGAATGTAGCCACCACCCGTTTAGGCGTTCTCTCTTCCATTAGGTTAACTTCCCTTAGTAGTAACCCTTTCACATTATTTAGGGCACCTGCGTCCCCCTCTCACCTCTGCGCTGTAGGCGAACGCCCGCGTGATGGCCTTTGCCCACGCAGTTGGCGAACGCCCGCGCAGAATGTAACCACCACCCGTTTAGGCGTTCTCTCTTCCATTAGGTTAACTACCCCTAGTAGTAACACTTTCACTTAATTTTAGGGCACCCACAACCCCCTCACACCTCTGCGCTGAAGGCGAACGCCCGCGTGTTGGCCTTTGCCCTCGCAGTTGGCGAACGCCCGCGCAGAATGTAACCACCACCCGTTTAAACGTTTTCTCTTCCATTAGGTTAACTACCCCTAGTAGTAATACTTTCACTTAATTTTAGGGCACCCACAACCCCCTCACACCTCTGCGCTGTAGGCGAACGCCCGCGTGTTGGCCTTTGCCCACGCTGATGGCGAACGCCCGCGCAGAATGTAGCCACCACCCGTTTAGGCGTTCTCTCTTCCATTAGGTTAACTTCCCTTAGTAGTAACCCTTTCACATAATTTAGGGCACCCGCGTCCCCCTCTCACCTCTGCGCTGTAGGCGAACGCCCGCGTGATGGCCTTTGCCCACGCAGTTGGCGAACGCCCGCGCAGAATGTAACCACCACCCGTTTAGGCGTTCTCTCTTCCATTAGGTTAACTTCCCTTAGTAGTAACACTTTCACTTAATTTTAGGGCACCCACAACCCCCTCACACCTCTGCGCTGTAGGCGAACGCCCGCGTCATGGCCTTTGCCCACGCTGTTGGCGAACGCCCACGCAGATTGTAGCCACCACCCGTTTAGGCGTTCTCTCTTCCATTAGGTTAACTTCCCTTAGTAGTAACACTTTCACTTAATTTTAGGGCACCCTCAACCCCCTCACACCTCTGCGCTGTAGGCGAACGCCCGCGTGATGGCCTTTGCCCACGCTGTTGGCGAACGCCCACGCAGATTGTAGCCACCACCCGTTTAGGCGTTCTCTCTTCCATTAGGTTAACTTCCCTTAGTAGTAACACTTTCACATAATTTAGGGCACCCGCGTCCCCCTCACACCTCTGCGCTGTAGGCGAACGCCCGCGTGTTGGCCTTTGCCCACGCTGATGGCGAACGCCCGCGCAGAATGTAGCCACCACCCGTTTAGGCGTTCTCTCTTCCATTAGGTTAACTTCCCTTAGTAGTAACACTTTCACATAATTTAGGGCACCGCGTCCCCCTCTCACCTCTGCTCTGTAGGCGAACGCTCGCGTGATGGCCTTTGCCCACGCTGTTGGCGAACGCCCGCGCAGAATGTAGCCACCACCCGTTTAGGCGTTCTCTCTTCCATTAGGTTAACTTCCCTTAGTAGTAACACTTTCACTTATTTTAGGGCACCCGCGACCCCCTCACACCTCTGCGCTGTAGGCGAACGCCCGCGTGATGGCCTTTGCCCACGCTGTTGGCGAACGCCCGCGCAGATTGTAGCCACCACCCGTTTAGGCGTTCTCTCTTCCATTAGGTTAACTTCCCTTAGTAGTAACACTTTCACTTAATTTTAGGGCACCCACAACCCCCTCACACCTCTGCGCTGTAGGCGAACGCCCGCGTGATGGCCTTTGCCCACGCTGTTGGCGAACGCCCACGCAGATTGTAGCCACCACCCGTTTAGGCGTTCTCTCTTCCATTAGGTTAACTTCCCTTAGTAGTAACACTTTCACATAATTTAGGGAACCCGCGTCCCCCTCACACCTCTGCGCTGTAGGCGAACGCCCGCGTGTTGGCCTTTGCCCACGCTGATGGCGAACGCCCGCGCAGAATGTAACCACCACCCGTTTAGGCGTTCTCTCTTCCATTAGGTTAACTTCCCTTAGTAGTAACACTTTCACATAATTTAGGGCACCCGCGTCCCCCTTTCACCTCTGCGCTGTAGGCGAACGCCCGCGTGATGGCCTTTGCCCACGCTGTTGGCGAACGCCCACGCAGATTGTAGCCACCACCCGTTTAGGCGTTCTCTCTTCCATTAGGTTAACTTCCCTTAGTAGTAACACTTTCACATAATTTAGGGCACCCGCGTCCCCCTCACACCTCTGCGCTGTAGGCGAACGCCCGCGTGTTGGCCTTTGCCCACGCTGATGGCGAACGCCCGCGCAGAATGTAGCCACCACCCGTTTAGGCGTTCTCTCTTCCATTAGGTTAACTTCCCTTAGTAGTAACACTTTCACATAATTTAGGGCACCCGCGTCCCCCTCTCACATCTGCGCTGTAGGCGAACGCCCGCGTGATGGCCTTTGCCCACGCTGTTGGCGAACGCCCACGCAGATTGTAGCCACCACCCGTTTAGGCGTTCTCTCTTCCATTAGGTTAACTTCCCTTAGTAGTAACACTTTCACATAATTTAGGGCACCCGCGACCCCCTCACACCTCTGCGCTGTAGGCGAACGCCCGCGTGTTGGCCTTTGCCCACGCTGATGGCGAACGCCCGCGCAGAATGTAGCCACCACCCGTTTAGGCGTTCTCTCTTCCATTAGGTTAACTTCCCTTAGTAGTAACACTTTCACATAATTTAGGGCACCCGCGTCCCCCTCTCACCTCTGCGCTGTAGGCGAACGCCCGCGTGATAGCCTTTGCCCACGCTGTTGGCGAACGCCCACGCAGATTGTAGCCACCACCCGTTTAGGCGTTCTCTCTTCCATTAGGTTAACTTCCCTTAGTAGTAACACTTTCACATAATTTAGGGCACCCGCGTCCCCCTCACACCTCTGCGCTGTAGGCGAACGCCCGCGTGTTGGCCTTTGCCCACGCTGATGGCGAACGCCCGCGCAGAATGTAGCCACCACCCGTTTAGGCGTTCTCTCTTCCATTAGGTTAACTTCCCTTAGTAGTAACACTTTCACATAATTTAGGGCACCCGCGTCCCCCTCTCACCTCTGCGCTGTAGGCGAACGCCCGCGTGATGGCCTTTGCCCACGCTGTTGGCGAACGCCCACGCAGATTGTAGCCACCACCCGTTTAGGCGTTCTCTCTTCCATTAGGTTAACTTCCCTTAGTAGTAACACTTTCACATAATTTAGGGCACCCGCGTCCCCCTCTCACCTCTGCGCTGTAGGCGAACGCCCGCGTGTTGGCCTTTGCCCACGCTGATGGCGAACGCCCGCGCAGAATGTAGCCACCACCCGTTTAGGCGTTCTCTCTTCTATTAGGTTAACTTCCCTTAGTAGTAACACTTTCACATAATTTAGGGCACCCGCGTCCCCCTCTCACCTCTGCGCTGTAGGCGAACGCCCGCGTGTTGGCCTTTGCCCACGCTGATGGCGAACGCCCGCGCAGAATGTAGCCACCACCCGTTTAGGCGTTCTCTCTTCTATTAGGTTAACTTCCCTTAGTAGTAACACTTTCACTTAATTTTAGGGCACCCACAACCCCCTCACACCTCTGCGCTGTAGGCGAACGCCCGCGTGTTGGCCTTTGAACACGCAGTTGGCGAACGCCCGCGCAGAATGTAACCACCACCCGTTTAGACGTTTTCTCTTCCATTAGGTTAACTACCCCTAGTAGTAACACTTTCACTTAATTTTAGGGCACCCGCGACCCCCTCACACCTCTGCGCTGTAGGCGAACGCCCGCGTGTTGGCCTTTGCCCACGCAGTTGGCGAACGCCCGCGCAGAATGTAACCACCACCCGTTTAGGCGTTCTCTCTTCCATTAGGTTAACTACCCCTAGTAGTTACACTTTCACTTAATTTTAGGGCACCCACAACCCCCTCACACCTCTGCGCTGTAGGCGAACGCCCGCGTGTAGGCCTTTGCCCACGCAGTTCGCGAACGCCCGCGCAGAATGAAACCACCACCCGTTTAGGCGTTCTCTCTTCCATTAGTTTAACTACCCCTAGTAGTAACACTTTCACTTAATTTTAGGGCACCCACAACCCCCTCACACCTCTGCGCTGTAGGCGAACGCGCGCGTGTTGGCCTTTGCCCACGCAGTTGGCGAACGCCCGCGCAGAATGTAACCACCACCCGTTTAGGCGTTCTCTCTTCCATTAGGTTAACTACCCCTAGTAGTAACACTTTCACTTAATTTTAGGGCACCCACAACCCCCTCACACCTCTGCGCTGTAGGCGAACGCCCGCGTGTTGGCCTTTGCCCACGCAGTTGGCGAACGCCCGCGCAGAATGTAGCCACCACCCGTTTAGGCGTTCTCTCTTCCATTAGGTTAACTTCCCTTAGTAGTAACACTTTCACATAATTTAGGGCACCCGCGTCCCCCTCTCACGTCTGCGCTGTAGGCGAACGCCCGCGTGATGGCCTTTGCCCACGCTGTTGGCGAACGCCCACGCAGATTGTAGCCACCACCCGTTTAGGCGTTCTCTCTTCCATTAGGTTAACTTCCCTTAGTAGTAACACTTTCACATAATTTAGGGCACCCGCGTCCCCCTCTCACCTCTGCGCTGTAGGCGAACGCCCGCGTGATGGCCTTTGCCCACGCTGTTGGCGAACGCCCGCGCAGAATGTAACCACCACCCGTTTAGGCGTTCTCTCTTCCATTAGGTTAACTTCCCTTAGTAGTAACACTTTCACTTAATTTTAGGGCACCCACAACCCCCTCACACCTCTGCGCTGTAGGCGAACGCCCGCGTGATGGCCTTTGCCCACGCTGTTGGCGAACGCCCACGCAGATTGTAGCCACCACCCGTTTAGGCGTTCTCTCTTCCATTAGGTTAACTTCCCTTAGTAGTAACACTTTCACTTTATTTTAGGGCACCCACAACCCCCTCACACCTCTGCGCTGTAGGCGAACGCCCGCGTGATGGCCATTGCCCACGCTGTTGGCGAACGCACACGCAGATTGTAGCCACCACCCGTTTAGGCGTTCTCTCTTCCATTAGGTTAACTTCCCTTAGTAGTAACACTTTCACATAATTTAGGGCACCCGCGTCCCCCTCACACCTCTGCGCTGTAGGCGAACGCCCGCGTGTTGGCCTTTGCCCACGCTGATGGCGAACGCCCGCGCAGAATGTAGCCACCACCTGTTTAGGCGTTCTCTCTTCCATTAGGTTAACTTCCCTTAGTAGTAACACTTTCACATAATTTAGGGCACCGCGTCCCCCTCTCACCTCTGCTCTGTAGGCGAACGCCCGCGTGATGGCCTTTGCCCACGCTGTTGGCGAACGCCCGCGCAGAATGTAGCCACCACCCGTTTAGGCGTTCTCTCTTCCATTAGGTTAACTTCCCTTAGTAGTAACACTTTCACTTATTTTAGGGCACCCGCGACCCCCTCACACCTCTACGCTGTAGGCGAACGCCCGCGTGATGGCCTTTGCCCACGCTGTTGGCGAACGCCCGCGCAGATTGTAGCCACCACCCGTTTAGGCGTTCTCTCTTCCATTAGGTTAACTTCCCTTAGTAGTAACACTTTCACTTAATTTTAGGGCACCCACAACCCCCTCACACCTCTGCGCTGTAGGCGAACGCCCGCGCGATGGCCTTTGCCCACGCTGTTGGCGAACGCCGACGCAGATTGTAGCCACCACCCGTTTAGGCGTTCTCTCTTCCATTAGGTTAACTTCCCTTAGTAGTAACACTTTCACATAATTTAGGGCACCCGCGTCCCCCTCACACCTCTGCGCTGTAGGCGAACGCCCGCGTGTTGGCCTTTGCCCACGCTGATGGCGAACGCCCGCGCAGAATGTAGCCACCACCCGTTTAGGCGTTCTCTCTTCCATTAGGTTAACTTCCCTTAGTAGTAACACTTTCACATAATTTAGGGCACCCGCGTCCCCCTCTCACCTCTGCGCTGTAGGCGAACGCCCGCGTGATGGCCTTTGCCCACGCTGTTGGCGAACGCCCACGCAGATTGTAGCCACCACCCGTTTAGGCGTTCTCTCTTCCATTAGGTTAACTTCCCTTAGTAGTAACACTTTCACATAATTTAGGGCACCCGCGTCCCCCTCACACCTCTGCGCTGTAGGCGAACGCCCGCGTGTTGGCCTTTGCCCACGCTGATGGCGAACGCCCGCGCAGAATGTAGCCACCACCCGTTTAGGCGTTCTCTCTTCCATTAGGTTAACTTCCCTTAGTAGTAACACTTTCACATAATTTAGGGCACCCGCGTCCCCCTCTCACCTCTGCGCTGTAGGCGAACGCCCGCGTGATGGCCTTTGCCCACGCTGTTGGCGAACGCCCACGCAGATTGTAGCCACCACCCGTTTAGGCGTTCTCTCTTCCATTAGGTTAACTTCCCTTAGTAGTAACACTTTCACATAATTTAGGGCACCCGCGACCCCCTCACACCTCTGCGCTGTAGGCGAACGCCCGCGTGTTCGCCTTTGCCCACGCTGATGGCGAACGCCCGCGCAGAATGTAGCCACCACCCGTTTAGGCGTTCTCTCTTCCATTAGGTTAACTTCCCTTAGTAGTAACACTTTCACATAATTTAGGGCACCCGCGTCCCCCTCTCACCTCTGCGCTGTAGGCGAACGCCCGCGTGATGGCCTTTGCCCACGCTGTTGGCGAACGCCCACGCAGATTGTAGCCACCACCCGTTTAGGCGTTCTCTCTTCCATTAGGTTAACTTCCCTTAGTAGTAACACTTTCACATAATTTAGGGCACACGCGTCCCCCTCACACCTCTGCGCTGTAGGCGAACGCCCGCGTGTTGGCCTTTGCCCACGCTGATGGCGAACGCCCGCGCAGAATGTAGCCACCACCCGTTTAGGCGTTCTCTCTTCCATTAGGTTAACTTCCCTTAGTAGTAACACTTTCACATAATTTAGGGCACCCGCGTCCCCCTCTCACCTCTGCGCTGTAGGCGAACGCCCGCGTGATGGCCTTTGCCCACGCTGTTGGCGAACGCCCACGCAGATTGTAGCCACCACCCGTTTAGGCGTTCTCTCTTCCATTAGGTTAACTTCCCTTAGTAGTAACACTTTCACATAATTTAGGGCACCCGCGTCCCCCTCTCACCTCTGCGCTGTAGGCGAACGCCCGCGTGTTGGCCTTTGCCCACGCTGATGGCGAACGCCCGCGCAGAATGTAGCCTCCACCCGTTTAGGCGTTCTCTCTTCTATTAGGTTAACTTCCCTTAGTAGTAACACTTTCACATAATTTAGGGCACCCGCGTCCCCCTCTCACCTCTGCGCTGTAGGCGAACGCCCGCGTGTTGGCCTTTGCCCACGCTGATGGCGAACGCCCGCGCAGAATGTAGCCACCACCCGTTTAGGCGTTCTCTCTTCTATTAGGTTAACTTCCCTTAGTAGTAACACTTTCACTTAATTTTAGGGCACCCACAACCCCCTCACACCTCTGCGCTGTAGGCGAACGCCCGCGTGTTGGCCTTTGCCCACGCAGTTGGCGAACGCCCGCGCAGAATGTAACCACCACCCGTTTAGACGTTTTCTCTTCCATTAGGTTAACTACCCCTAGTAGTAACACTTTCACTTAATTTTAGGGCACCCGCGACCCCCTCACACCTCTGCGCTGTAGGCGAACGCCCGCGTGTTGGCCTTTGCCCAAGCAGTTGGCGAACGCCCGCGCAGAATGTAACCACCACCCGTTTAGGCGTTCTCTCTTCCATTAGGTTAACTACCCCTAGTAGTAACACTTTCACTTAATTTTAGGGCACCCACAACCCCCTCACACCTCTGCGCTGTAGGCGAACGCCCGCGTGTAGGCCTTTGCCCACGCAGTTCGCGAACGCCCGCGCAGAATGAAACCACCACCCGTTTAGGCGTTCTCTCTTCCATTAGGTTAACTACCCCTAGTAGTAACACTTTCACTTAATTTTAGGGCACCCACAACCCCCTCACACCTCTGCGCTGTAGGCGAACTCCCGCGTGTTGGCCTTTGCCCACGCAGTTGGCGAACGCCCGCGCAGAATGTAGCCACCACCCGTTTAGGCGTTCTCTCTACCATTAGGTTAACTTCCCTTAGTAGTAACACTTTCACATAATTTAGGGCACCCGCGTCCCCCTCTCACCTCTGCGCTGTAGGCGAACGACCGCGTGATGGCCTTTGCCCACGCTGTTGGCGAACGCCCACGCAGATTGTAGCCACCACCCGTTTAGGCGTTCTCTCTTCCATTAGGTTAACTTCCCTTAGTAGTAACACTTTCACATAATTTAGGGCACCCGCGTCCCCCTCTCACCTCTGCGCTGTAGGCGAACGCCCGCGTGTTGGCCTTTGCCCACGCTGATGGCGAACGCCCGCGCAGAATGTAGCCACCACCCGTTTAGGCGTTCTCTCTTCTATTAGGTTAACTTCCCTTAGTAGTAACACTTTCACATAATTTAGGGCACCCGCGTCCCCCTCTCACCTCTGCGCTGTAGGCGAACGCCCGCGTGTTGGCCTTTGCCCACGCTGATGGCGAACGCCCGCGCAGAATGTAGCCACCACCCGTTTAGGCGTTCTCTCTTCTATTAGGTTAACTTCCCTTAGTAGTAACACTTTCACTTAATTTTAGGGCACCCACAACCCCCTCACACCTCTGCGCTGTAGGCGAACGCCCGCGTGTTGGCCTTTGCCCACGCAGTTGGCGAACGCCCGCGCAGAATGTAACCACCACCCGTTTAGACGTTTTCTCTTCCATTAGGTTAACTACCCCTAGTAGTAACACTTTCACTTAATTTTAGGGCACCCGCGACCCCCTCACACCTCTGCGCTGTAGGCGAACGCCCGCGTGTTGGCCTTTGCCCACGCAGTTGGCGAACGCCCGCGCAGAATGTAACCACCACCCGTTTATGCGTTCTCTCTTCCATTAGGTTAACTACCCCTAGTAGTAACACTTTCACTTAATTTTAGGGCACCCACAACCCCCTCACACCTCTGCGCTGTAGGCGAACGCCCGCGTGTTGGCCTTTGCCCACGCAGTTGGCGAACGCCCGCGCAGAATGTAGCCACCACCCGTTTAGGCGTTCTCTCTTCCATTAGTTTAACTACCCCTAGTAGTAACACTTTCACTTAATTTTAGGGCACCCGCGACCCCCTCACACCTCTGCGCTGTAGGCGAACGCCCGCGTGTTGGCCTTTGCCCACGCAGTTGGCGAACGCCCGCGCAGAATGTAACCACCACCCGTTTAGGCGTTCTCTCTTCCATTAGGTTAACTACCCCTAGTAGTAACACTTTCACTTAATTTTAGGGCACCCACAACCCCCTCACACCTCTGCGCTGTAGGCGAACGCGCGCGTGTTGGCCTTTGCCCACGCAGTTGGCGAACGCCCGCGCAGAATGTAACCACCACCCGTTTAGGCAATCTCTCTTCCATTAGGTTAACTACCCCTAGTAGTAACACTTTCACTTAATTTTAGGGCACCCACAACCTCCTCACACCTCTGCGCTGTAGGCGAACGCCCGCGTGTTGGCCTTTGCCCACGCAGTTGGCGAACGCCCGCGCAGAATGTAACCACCACCCGTTTAGGCGTTCTCTCTTCCATTAGGTTAACTACCCCTAGTAGTAACACTTTCAATTAATTTTAGGGCACCCACACCCCCCTCACACCTCTGCGCTGTAGGCCAACGCCCGCGTGTTGGCCTTTGCCCACGCAGTTGGCGAACGCCCGCGCAGAATGTAACCACCACCCGTTTAGGCGTTTTCTCTTCCATTAGGTTAACTACCCCTAGTAGTAACACTTTCACTTAATTTTAGGGCACCCACAACCCCCTCACACCTCTGCGCTGTAGACGAACGCCCGCGTGTTGGCCATTGCCCACGCAGTTGGCGAACGCCCGCGCGGAATGTAACCACCACCCGTTTAGGCGTTCTCTCTTCCATTAGGTTAACTACCCCTAGTAGTAACACTTTCACTTAATTTTAGGGCACCCGCGACCCCCTCACACCTCTGCGCTGTAGGCGAACGCCCGCGTGTTGGCCTTTGCCCACGCAGTTGGCGAACGCCCGGGCGGAATGTAACCACCACCCGTTTAGACGTTTTCTCTTCCATTAGGTTAACTACCACTAGTAGTAACACTTTCACCTAATTTTAGGGCACCCGCGACCCCCTCACACCTCTGCGCTGTAGGCGAACGCCCGCGTGTTGGCCTTTGCCCACGCAGTTGGCGAACGCCCGCGCGGAATGTAACCACCACTTGTTTAGGCGTTCTCTCTTCCATTAGGTTAACTACCCCTAGTAGTAACACTTTCACTTAATTTTAGGGCACCCGCGACCCCCTCACACCTCTGCGCTGTAGGCGAACGCCCGCGTGTTGGCCTTTGCCCACGCAGTTGGCGAACGCCCGCGCAGAATGTAGCCACCACCCGTTTAGGCGTTCTCTCTTCCATTAGGTTAACTACCCCTAGTAGTAACACTTTCACTTAATTTTAGGGCACCCACAACCCCCTCACACCTCTGCGCTGTAGGCGAACGCCCGCGTGTTGGCCTTTGCCCACGTAGTTGGCGAACGCCCGCGCAGAATGTAACCACCACCCGTTTAGGCGTTCTCTCTTCCATTAGGTAAACTACCCCTAGTAATAACACTTTCACTTAATTTTAGGGCACCCGCGACCCCCTCACACCTCTGCGCTGTAGGCGAACGCCCGCGTGTTGGCCTTTGCCCACGCAGTTGGCGAACGCCCGCGCAGAATGTAACCACCACCCGTTTAGGCGTTCTCTCTTCCATTATGTTAACTACCCCTAGTAGTAACACTTTCACTTAATTTTAGGGCACCCGCGACCACCTCAAACCTCTGCGCTTTAGGCGAACGCCCGCGTGTTGGCCTTTGCCCACGCAGTTGGCGAAAGCCCGCGCGGAATGTAACCACCACCCGTTTAGACGTTTTCTCTTCCATTAGGTTAACTACCCCTAGTAGTAACACTATCACTTAATTTTAGGGCACCCGCGACCCCCTCAAACCTCTGCGCTGTAGGCGAACGCCCGCGTGTTGGCCATTGCCCACGCAGTTCGCGAACGCCCGCGCAGAATGAAACCACCACCCGTTTAGGCGTTCTCTCTTCCATTAGGTTAACTACCCCTAGTAGTAACACTTTCACTTAATTTTAGGGCACCCACAACCCCCTCACACCTCTGCGCTTTAGGCGAACGCGCGCGTGTTGGCCTTTGCCCACGCAGTTGGCGAACGCCTGCGCAGAATGTAACCACCACCCGTTTAGGCGTTCTCTCTTCCATTAGGTTAACTACCCCTAGTAGTGACACTTTCACTTAATTTTAGGGCACCCACAACCCCCTCACACCTCTGCGCTGTAGGCGAACGCCCGCGTGTTGGCCTTTGCCCACGCAGTTGGCGAACGCCCGCGCAGAATGTAGCCACCACCCGTTTAGGCGTTCTCTCTTCCATTAGGTTAACTTCCCTTAGTAGTCACACTTTCACATAATTTAGGGCACCCGCGTCCCCCTCTCACCTCTGCGCTGTAGGCGAACGCCCGCGTGATGGCCTTTGCCCACGCTGTTGGCGAACGCCCACGCAGATTGTAACCACCACCCGTTTAGGCGTTCTCTCTTCCATTAGGTTAACTTCCCTTAGTAGTAACACTTTCACATAATATAGGGCACCCGCGTCCCCCTCTCACCTCTGCGCTGTAGGCGAACGCCCGCGTGTTGGCCTTTGCCCACGCTGATGGCGAACGCCCGCGCAGTATGTAGCCACCACCCGTTTAGGCGTTCTCTCTTCTATTAGGTTAACTTCCCTTAGTAGTAACACTTTCACATAATTTAGGGCACCCGCGTCCCCCTCTAACCTCTGCGCTGTAGGCGAACGCCCGCGTGTTGGCCTTTGCCCACGCTGATGGCGAACGCCCGCGCAGAATGTAGCCACCACCCGTTTAGGCGTTCTCTCTTCTATTAGGTTAACTTCCCTTAGTAGTAACACTTTCACTTAATTTTAGGGCACCCACAACCCCCTCACACCTCTGCGCTGTAGGCGAACGCCCGCGTGTTGGCCTTTGCCCACGCAGTTGGCGAACGCCCGCGCAGAATGTAACCACCACCCGTTTAGACGTTTTCTCTTCCATTAGGTTAACTACCCCTAGTAGTAACACTTTCACTTAATTTTAGGGCACCCGCGACCCCCTCACACCTCTGCGCTGTAGGCGAACGCCCGCGTGTTGGCCTTTGCCCACGCAGTTGGCGAACGCCCGCGCAGAATGTAACCACCACCCGTTTAGGCGTTCTCTCTTCCATTAGGTTAACTACCCCTAGTAGTAACACTTTCACTTAATTTTAGGGCACCCACAACCCCCTCACACCTCTGCGCTGTATGCGAACGCCCGCGTGTTGGCCTTTGCCCACGCAGTTGGCGAACGCCCGCGCAGAATGTAACCACCACCCGTTTAGGCGTTCTCTCTTCCATTAGGTTAACTACCCCTAGTAGTAACACTTTCACTTAATTTTAGGGCACCCACAACCCCCTCACACCTCTGCGCTGTATGCGAACGCCCGCGTGTTGGCCTTTGCCCACGCAGTTGGCGAACGCCCGCGCAGAATGTAACCACCACCCGTTTAGGCGTTCTCTCTTCCATTAGGTTAACTACCCCTAGTAGTAACACTTTCACTTAATTTTAGGGCACCCACAACCCCCTCACACCTCTGCGCTGTAGGCGAACGCCCGCGTGTTGGCCTTTGCCCACGCAGTTGGCGAACGCCCGCGCAGAATGTAGCCACCACCCGTTTAGGCGTTCTCTCTACCATTAGGTTAACTTCCCTTAGTAGACACACTTTCACATAATTTAGGGCACCCGCGTCCCCCTCTCACCTCTGCGCTGTAGGCGAACGACCGCGTGATGGCCTTTGCCCACGCTGTTGGCGAACGCCCACGCAGATTGTAGCCACCACCCGTTTAGGCGTTCTCTCTTCCATTAGGTTAACTTCCCTTAGTAGTAACACTTTCACATAATTTAGGGCACCCGCGTCCCCCTCTCACCTCTGCGCTGTAGGCGAACGCCCGCGTGTTGGCCTTTGCCCACGCTGATGGCGAACGCCCGCGCAGAATGTAGCCACCACCCGTTTAGGCGTTCTCTCTTCTATTAGGTTAACTTCCCTTAGTAGTAACACTTTCACATAATTTAGGGCACCCGCGTCCCCCTCTCACCTCTGCGCTGTAGGCGAACGCCCGCGTGTTGGCCTTTGCCCACGCTGATGGCGAACGCCCGCGCAGAATGTAGCCACCACCCGTTTAGGCGTTCTCTCTTCTATTAGGTTAACTTCCCTTAGTAGTAACACTTTCACTTAATTTTAGGGCACCCACAACCCCCTCACACCTCTGCGCTGTAGGCGAACGCCCGCGTGTTGGCCTTTGCCCACGCAGTTGGCGAACGCCCGCGCAGAATGTAACCACCACCCGTTTAGACGTTTTCTCTTCCATTAGGTTAACTACCCCTAGTAGTAACACTTTCACTTAATTTTAGGGCACCCGCGACCCCCTCACACCTCTGCGCTGTAGGCGAACGCCCGCGTGTTGGCCTTTGCCCACGCAGTTGGCGAACGCCCGCGCAGAATGTAACCACCACCCGTTTATGCGTTCTCTCTTCCATTAGGTTAACTACCCCTAGTAGTAACACTTTCACTTAATTTTAGGGCACCCACAACCCCCTCACACCTCTGCGCTGTAGGCGAACGCCCGCGTGTTGGCCTTTGCCCACGCAGTTGGCGAACGCCCGCGCAGAATGTAACCACCACCCGTTTATGCGTTCTCTCTTCCATTAGGTTAACTACCCCTAGTAGTAACACTTTCACTTAATTTTAGGGCACCCACAACCCCCTCACACCTCTGCGCTGTAGGCGAACGCGCGCGTGTTGGCCTTTGCCCACGCAGTTGGCGAACGCCCGCCCAGAATGTAACCACCACCCGTTTAGGCGTTCTCTCTTCCATTAGGTTAACTACCCCTAGTAGTAACACTTTCACTTAATTTTAGGGCACCCACAACCTCCTCACACCTCTGCGCTGTAGGCGAACGCCCGCGTGTTGGCCTTTGCCCACGCAGTTGGCGAACGCCCGCGCAGAATGTAACCACCACCCGTTTAGGCGTTCTCTCTTCCATTAGGTTAACTACCCCTAGTAGTAACACTTTCACTTAATTTTAGGGCACCCACAACCCCCTCACAACTCTGCGCTGTAGGCCAACGCCCGCGTGTTGGCCTTTGCCCACGCAGTTGGCGAACGCCCGCGCGGAATGTAACCACCACCCGTTTAGGCGTTTTCTCTTCCATTAGGTTAACTACCCCTAGTAGTAACACTTTCACTTAATTTTAGGGCACCCACAACCCCCTCACACCTCTGCGCTGTAGACGAACGCCCGCGTGTTGGCCTTTGCCCACGCAGTTGGCGAACACCCGCGCGGAATGTAACCACCACCCGTTTAGGCGTTCTCTCTTCCATTAGGTTAACTACCCCTAGTAGTAACACTTTCACTTAATTTTAGGGCACCCGCGACCCCCTCACACCTCTGCGCTGTAGGCGAACGCCCGCGTGTTGGCCTTTGCCCACGCAGTTGGCGAACGCCCGGGCGGAATGTAACCACCACCCGTTTAGACGTTTTCTCTTCCATTAGGTTAACTACCCCTAGTAGTAACACTTTCACCTAATTTTAGGGCACCCGCGACCCCCTCACACCTCTGCGCTGTAGGCGAACGCCCGCGTGTTGGCCTTTGCCCACGCAGTTGGCGAACGCCCGCGCGGAATGTAACCACCACTTGTTTAGGCGTTCTCTCTTCCATTAGGTTAACTACCCCTAGTAGTAACACTTTCACTTAATTTTAGGGCACCCGCGACCCCCTCACACCTCTGCGCTGTAGGCGAACGCCCGCGTGTTGGCCTTTGCCCACGCAGTTGGCGAACGCCCGCGCAGAATGTAGCCACCACCCGTTTAGGCGTTCTCTCTTCCATTAGGTTAACTACCCCTAGTAGTAACACTTTCACTTAATTTTAGGGCACCCACAACCCCCTCACACCTCTGCGCTGTAGGCGAACGCCCGCGTGTTGGCCTTTGCCCACGTAGTTGGCGAACGCCCGCGCAGAATGTAACCACCACCCGTTTAGGCGTTCTCTCTTCCATTAGGTAAACTACCCCTAGTAGTAACACTTTCACTTAATTTTAGGGCACCCGCGACCCCCTCACACCTCTGCGCTGTAGGCGAACGCCCGCGTGTTGGCCTTTGCCCACGCAGTTGGCGAACGCCCGCGCGGAATGTAACCACCACCCGTTTAGGCGTTCTCTCTTCCATTATGTTAACTACCCCTAGTAGTAACACTTTCACTTAATTTTAGGGCACCCGCGACCCCCTCAAACCTCTGCGCTGTAGGCGAACGCCCGCGTGTTGGCCTTTGCCCACGCAGTTGGCGAACGCCCGCGCGGAATGTAACCACCACCCGTTTAGACGTTTTCTCTTCCATTAGGTTAACTACCCCTAGTAGTAACACTTTCACTTAATTTTAGGGCACCCGCGACCCCCTCACACCTCTGCGCTGTAGGCGAACGCCCGCGTGTTGGCCTTTGCCCACGCAGTTGGCGAACGCCCGCGCAGAATGTAACCACCACCCGTTTAGGCGTTCTCTCTTCCATTAGGTTAACTACCCCTAGTAGTAACACTTTCACTTAATTTTAGGGCACCCACAACCCCCTCACACCTCTGCGCTGTAGGCGAACGCCCGCGTGTTGGCCTTTGCCCACGCAGTTGGCGAACGCCCGCGCAGAATGTAGCCACCACCCGTTTAGGCGTTCTCTCTTCCATTAGGTTAACTTCCCTTAGTAGTCACACTTTCACATAATTTAGGGCACCCGCGTCCCCCTCTCACCTCTGCGCTGTAGGCGAACGCCCGCGTGATGGCCTTTGCCCACGCTGTTGGCGAACGCCCACGCAGATTGTAACCACCACCCGTTTAGGCGTTCTCTCTTCCATTAGGTTAACTTCCCTTAGTAGTAACACTTTCACATAATATAGGGCACCCGCGTCCCCCTCTCACCTCTGCGCTGTAGGCGAACGCCCGCGTGTTGGCCTTTGCCCACGCTGATGGCGAACGCCCGCGCAGAATGTAGACACCACCCGTTTAGGCGTTCTCTCTTCTATTAGGTTAACTTCCCTTAGTAGTAACACTTTCACATAATTTAGGGCACCCGCGTCCCCCTCTCACCTCTGCGCTGTAGGCGAACGCCCGCGTGTTGGCCTTTGCCCACGCTGATGGCGAACGCCCGCGCAGAATGTAGCTACCACCCGTTTATGCGTTCTCTCTTCCATTAGGTTAACTACCCCTAGTAGTAACACTTTCACTTAATTTTAGGGCACCCACAACCCCCTCACACCTCTGCGCTGTAGGCGTACGCGCGCGTGTTGGCCTTTGCCCACGCAGTTGGCGAACGCCCGCCCAGAATGTAACCACCACCCGTTTAGGCGTTCTCTCTTCCATTAGGTTAACTACCCCTAGTAGTAACACTTTCACTTAATTTTAGGGCACCAGCGACCCCCTCACACCCCTGCGCTGTAGGCGAACGCCCGCGTGATGGCCTTTGCCCACGCAGTTGGCGAACGCCCGCGCAGAATGTAACCACCACCCGTTTAGGCGTTCTCTCTTCCATTAGGTTAACTACCCCTAGTAGTAACACTTTCACTTAATTTTAGGGCACCCACAACCCCCTCACACCTCTGCGCTGTAGGCCAACGCCCGCGTGTTGGCCTTTGCCCACGCAGTTGGCGAACGCCCGCGCAGAATGTAACCACCACCCGTTTAGGCGTTCTCTCTTCCATTAGGTTAACTACCCCTAGTAGTAACACTTTCACTTAATTTTAGGGCACCCACAACCCCCTCACACCTCTGCGCTGTAGGCCAACGCCCGCGTGTTGGCCTTTGCCCACGCAGTTGGCGAACGCCCGCGCAGAATGTAACCACCACCCGTTTAGGCGTTTTCTCTTCCATTAGGTTAACTACCCCTAGTAGTAACACTTTCACTTAATTTTAGGGCACCCACAACCTCCTCACACCTCTGCGCTGTAGGCGAACGCCCGCGTGTTGGCCTTTGCCCACGCAGTTGGCGAACGCCCGCGCAGAATGTAACCACCACCCGTTTAGGCGTTCTCTCTTCCATTAGGTTAACTACCCCTAGTAGTAACACTTTCACTTAATTTTAGGGCACCCACAACCTCCTCACACCTCTGCGCTGTAGGCGAACGCCCGCGTGTTGGCCTTTGCCCACGCAGTTGGCGAACGCCCGCGCAGAATGTAACCACCACCCGTTTAGGCGTTCTCTCTTCCATTAGGTTAACTACCCCTAGTAGTAACACTTTCACTTAATTTTAGGGCACCCACAACCCCCTCACACCTCTGCGCTGTAGGCCAACGCCCGCGTGTTGGCCTTTGCCCACGCTGATGGCGAACGCCCGCGCAGAATGTAGCTACCACCCGTTTATGCGTTCTCTCTTCCATTAGGTTAACTACCCCTAGTAGTAACACTTTCACTTAATTTTAGGGCACCCACAACCTCCTCACACCTCTGCGCTGTAGGCGAACGCCCGCGTGTTGGCCTTTGCCCACGCTGATGGCGAACGCCCGCGCAGAATGTAGCTACCACCCGTTTATGCGTTCTCTCTTCCATTAGGTTAACTACCCCTAGTAGTAACACTTTCACTTAATTTTAGGGCACCCACAACCCCCTCACACCTCTGCGCTGTAGGCCAACGCCCGCGTGTTGGCCTTTGCCCACGCTGATGGCGAACGCCCGCGCAGAATGTAGCTACCACCCGTTTATGCGTTCTCTCTTCCATTAGGTTAACTACCCCTAGTAGTAACACTTTCACTTAATTTTAGGGCACCCACAACCCCCTCACACCTCTGCGCTGTAGGCCAACGCCCGCGTGTTGGCCTTTGCCCACGCTGATGGCGAACGCCCGCGCAGAATGTAGCTACCACCCGTTTATGCGTTCTCTCTTCCATTAGGTTAACTACCCCTAGTAGTAACACTTTCACTTAATTTTAGGGCACCCACAACCTCCTCACACCTCTGCGCTGTAGGCGAACGCCCGCGTGTTGGCCTTTGCCCACGCTGATGGCGAACGCCCGCGCAGAATGTAGCTACCACCCGTTTATGCGTTCTCTCTTCCATTAGGTTAACTACCCCTAGTAGTAACACTTTCACTTAATTTTAGGGCACCCACAACCCCCTCACACCTCTGCGCTGTAGGCCAACGCCCGCGTGTTGGCCTTTGCCCACGCAGTTGGCGAACGCCCGCGCAGAATGTAACCACCACCCGTTTAGGCGTTCTCTCTTCCATTAGGTTAACTACCCCTAGTAGTAACACTTTCACTTAATTTTAGGGCACCCACAACCTCCTCACACCTCTGCGCTGTAGGCGAACGCCCGCGTGTTGGCCTTTGCCCACGCAGTTGGCGAACGCCCGCGCAGAATGTAACCACCACCCGTTTAGGCGTTCTCTCTTCCATTAGGTTAACTACCCCTAGTAGTAACACTTTCACTTAATTTTAGGGCACCCACAACCCCCTCACACCTCTGCGCTGTAGGCCAACGCCCGCGTGTTGGCCTTTGCCCACGCAGTTGGCGAACGCCCGCGCAGAATGTAACCACCACCCGTTTAGGCGTTTTCTCTTCCATTAGGTTAACTACCCCTAGTAGTAACACTTTCACTTAATTTTAGGGCACCCACAACCCCCTCACACCTCTGCGCTGTAGACGAACGCCCGCGTGTTGGCCTTTGCCCACGCAGTTGGCGAACGCCCGCGCGGAATGTAACCACCACCCGTTTAGGCGTTCTCTCTTCCATTAGGTTAACTACCCCTAGTAGTAACACTTTCACTTAATTTTAGGGCACCCGCGACCCCCTCACACCTCTGCGCTGTAGGCGAACGCCCGCGTGTTGGCCTTTGCCCACGCAGTTGGCGAACGCCCGGGCGGAATGTAACCACCACCCGTTTAGACGTTTTCTCTTCCATTAGGTTAACTACCTCTAGTAGTAACACTTTCACCTAATTTTAGGGCACCCGCGACCCCCTCACACCTCTGCGCTGTAGGCGAACGCCCGCGTGTTGGCCTTTGCCCACGCAGTTGGCGAACGCCCGCGCGGAATGTAACCACCACTTGTTTAGGCGTTCTCTCTTCCATTAGGTTAACTACCCCTAGTAGTAACACTTTCACTTAATTTTAGGGCACCCGCGACCCCCTCACACCTCTGCGCTGTAGGCGAACGCCCGCGTGTTGGCCTTTGCCCACGCAGTTGGCGAACGCCCGCGCAGAATGTAGCCACCACCCGTTTAGGCGTTCTCTCTTCCATTAGGTTAACTACCCCTAGTAGTAACACTTTCACTTAATTTTAGGGCACCCACAACCCCCTCACACCTCTGCGCTGTAGGCGAACGCCCGCGTGTTGGCCTTTGCCCACGTAGTTGGCGAACGCCCGCGCAGAATGTAACCACCACCCGTTTAGGCGTTCTCTCTTCCATTAGGTAAACTACCCCTAGTAGTAACACTTTCACTTAATTTTAGGGCACCCGCGACCCCCTCACACCTCTGCGCTGTAGGCGAACGCCCGCGTGTTGGCCTTTGCCCACGCAGTTGGCGAACGCCCGCGCGGAATGTAACCACCACCCGTTTAGGCGTTCTCTCTTCCATTATGTTAACTACCCCTAGTAGTAACACTTTCACTTAATTTTAGGGCACCCGCGACCCCCTCAAACCTCTGCGCTGTAGGCGAACGCCCGCGTGTTGGCCTTTGCCCACGCAGTTGGCGAACGCCCGCGCGGAATGTAACCACCACCCGTTTAGACGTTTTCTCTTCCATTAGGTTAACTACCCCTAGTAGTAACACTTTCACTTAATTTTAGGGCACCCACAACCCCCTCACACCTCTGCGCTGTAGGCGAACGCCCGCGTGTTGGCCTTTGCCCACGCAGTTGGCGAACGCCCGCGCAGAATGTAACCACCACCCGTTTAGGCGTTCTCTCTTCCATTAGGTTAACTACCCCTAGTAGTAACACTTTCACTTAATTTTAGGGCACCCACAACCCCCTCACACCTCTGCGCTGTAGGCGAACGCCCGCGTGTTGGCCTTTGCCCACGCAGTTGGCGAACGCCCGCGCAGAATGTAGCCACCACCCGTTTAGGCGTTCTCTCTTCCATTAGGTTAACTTCCCTTAGTAGTCACACTTTCACATAATTTAGGGCACCCGCGTCCCCCTCTCACCTCTGCGCTGTAGGCGAACGCCCGCGTGATGGCCTTTGCCCACGCTGTTGGCGAACGCCCACGCAGATTGTAACCACCACCCGTTTAGGCGTTCTCTCTTCCATTAGGTTAACTTCCCTTAGTAGTAACACTTTCACATAATATAGGGCACCCGCGTCCCCCTCTCACCTCTGCGCTGTAGGCGAACGCCCGCGTGTTGGCCTTTGCCCACGCTGATGGCGAACGCCCGCGCAGAATGTAGCTACCACCCGTTTAGGCGTTCTCTCTTCTATTAGGTTAACTTCCCTTAGTAGTAACACTTTCACTTAATTTTAGGGCACCCACAACCCCCTCACACCTCTGCGCTGTAGGCGAACGCCCGCGTGTTGGCCTTTGCCCACGCTGATGGCGAACGCCCGCGCAGAATGTAGACACCACCCGTTTAGGCGTTCTCTCTTCTATTAGGTTAACTTCCCTTAGTAGTAACACTTTCACATAATTTAGGGCACCCGCGTCCCCCTCTCACCTCTGCGCTGTAGGCGAACGCCCGCGTGTTGGCCTTTGCCCACGCTGATGGCGAACGCCCGCGCAGAATGTAGCTACCACCCGTTTAGGCGTTCTCTCTTCTATTAGGTTAACTTCCCTTAGTAGTAACACTTTCACTTAATTTTAGGGCACCCACAACCCCCTCACACCTCTGCGCTGTAGGCGAACGCCCGCGTGTTGGCCTTTGCCCACGCAGTTGGCGAACGCCCGCGCAGAATGTAACCACCACCCGTTTAGACGTTTTCTCTTCCATTAGGTTAACTACCCCTAGTAGTAACACTTTCACTTAATTTTAGGGCACCCGCGACCCCCTCACACCTCTGCGCTGTAGGCGAACGCCCGCGTGTTGGCCTTTGCCCACGCAGTTGGCGAACGCCCGCGCAGAATGTAACCACCACCCGTTTAGGCGTTCTCTCTTCCATTAGGTTAACTACCCCTAGTAGTAACACTTTCACTTAATTTTAGGGCACCCACAACCCCCTCACACCTCTGCGCTGTAGGCGAACGCGCGCGTGTTGGCCTTTGCCCACGCAGTTGGCGAACGCCCGCGCAGAATGTAACCACCACCCGTTTAGGCGTTCTCTCTTCCATTAGGTTAACTACCCCTAGTAGTAACACTTTCACTTAATTTTAGGGCACCCACAACCCCCTCACACCTCTGCGCTGTAGGCGAACGCCCGCGTGTTGGCCTTTGCCCACGCAGTTGGCGAACGCCCGCGCAGAATGTAACCACCACCCGTTTAGGCGTTCTCTCTTCCATTAGGTTAACTACCCCTAGTAGTAACACTTTCACTTAATTTTAGGGCACCCACAACCCCCTCACACCTCTGCGCTGTAGGCGAACGCCCGCGTGTTGGCCTTTGCCCACGCAGTTGGCGAACGCCCGGGCGGAATGTAACCACCACCCGTTTAGACGTTTTCTCTTCCATTAGGTTAACTACCCCTAGTAGTAACACTTTCACCTAATTTTAGGGCACCCGCGACCCCCTCACACCTCTGCGCTGTAGGCGAACGCCCGCGTGTTGGCCTTTGCCCACGCATTGGCGAACGCCCGCGCGGAATGTAACCACCACCCGTTTAGGCGTTCTCTCTTCCATTAGGTTAACTACCCCTAGTAGTAACACTTTCACTTAATTTTAGGGCACCCGCGACCCCCTCACACCTCTGCGCTGTAGGCGAACGCCCGCGTGTTGGCCTTTGCCCACGCAGTTGGCGAACGCCCGCGCAGAATGTAGCCACCACCCGTTTAGGCGTTCTCTCTTCCATTAGGTTAACTACCCCTAGTAGTAACACTTTCACTTAATTTTAGGGCACCCACAACCCCCTCACACCTCTGCGCTGTAGGCGAACGCCCGCGTGTTGGCCTTTGCCCACGCAGTTGGCGAACGCCCGCGCAGAACGTAACCACCACCCGTTTAGGCGTTCTCTCTTCCATTAGGTAAACTACCCCTAGTAGTAACACTTTCACTTAATTTTAGGGCACCCGCGACCCCCTCACACCTCTGCGCTGTAGGCGAACGCCCGCGTGTTGGCCTTTGCCCACGCAGGTGGCGAACGCCCGCGCGGAATGTAACCACCACCCGTTTAGGCGTTCTCTCTTCCATTAGGTTAACTACCCCTAGTAGTAACACTTTCACTTAATTTTAGGGCACCCGCGACCCCCTCACACCTCTGCGCTGTAGGCGAACGCCCGCGTGTTGGCCTTTGCCCACGCAGTTGGCGAACGCCCGCGGGGAATGTAACCACCACCCGTTTAGACGTTTTCTCTTCCATTAGGTTAACTACCCCTAGTAGTAACACTTTCACTTAATTTTAGGGCACCCGCGACCCCCTCACACCTCTGCGCTGTAGGCGAACGCCCGCGTGTTGGCCTTTGCCCACGCAGTTGGCGAACGCCCGCGCAGAATGTAACCGCCACCCGTTTAGACGTTTTCTCTTCCATTAGGTTAACTACCCCTAGTAGTAACACTTTCACTTAATTTTAGGGCACCAGCGACCCCCTCACACCTCTGCGCTGTAGGCGAACGCCCGCGTGTTGGCCTTTGCCCACGCAGTTGGCGAACGCCCGCGCAGAATGTAACAACCACCCGTTTAGGCGTTCTCTCTTCCATTAGGTTAACTACCCCTAGTAGTAACACTTTCACTTAATTTTAGGGCTCCCACAACCCCCTCACACCTCTGCGCTGTAGGCGAACGCCCGCGTGTTGGCCTTTGCCCACGCAGTTGGCGAACGCCCGCGCAGAATGTAACCACCACCCGTTTAGACGTTTTCTCATCCATTAGGTTAACTACCCCTAGTAGTAACACTTTCACTTAATTTTAGGGCACCCGCGACCCCCTGACACCTCTGCGCTGTAGGCGAACGCCCGCGTGTTGGCCTTTGCCCACGCAGTTGGCGAACGCCCGCGCGGAATGTAACCACCACCCGTTTAGGCGTTCTCTCTTCCATTAGGTTAACTACCCCTAGTAGTAACACTTTCACTTAATTTTAGGGCACCCACAACCCCCTCACACCTCTGCGCTGTAGGCGAAAGCCCGCGTGTTGGCCTTTGCCCACGCAGTTGGCGAACGCCCGCGCAGAATGTAACCACCACCCGTTTAGACGTTTTCTCTTCCATTAGGTTAACTACCCCTAGTAGTAACACTTTCACTTAATTTTAGGGCACCCGCGACCCCCTCACACCTCTGCGCTGTAGGCGAACGCCCGCGTGTTGGCCTTTGCCCACGCAGTTGGCGAACGCCCGCGCAGAATATAACCACCACCCGTTTAGACGTTTTCTCTTCCATTATGTTAACTACCCCTAGTAGTAACACTTTCACTTAATTTTAGGGCACCCACAACCCCCTCACACCTCTGCGCTGTAGGCGAACGCCCGCGTGTTGGCCTTTGCCCACGCAGTTGGCGAACGCCCGCGCAGAATGTAACCACCACCCGTTTAGGCGTTCTCTCTTCCATTAGGTTAACTACCCCTAGTAGTAACACTTTCACTTAATTTTAGGGCACCCACAACCCCCTCACACCTCTGCGTTGTAGGCGAACGCCCGCGTGTTGGCCTTTGCCCACGCAGTTGGCGAACGCCCGCGCAGAATGTAACCACCACCCGTTTAGACGTTTTCTCTTCCATTAGGTTAACTACCCCTAGTAGTAACACTTTCACTTAATTTTAGGGCACCCGCGACCCCCTCACACCTCTGCGCTGTAGGCGAACGCCCGCGTGTTGGCCTTTGCCCACGCAGTTGGCGAACGCCCGCGCAGAATGTAACCACCACCCGTTTAGACGTTTTCTCTTCCATTAGGTTAACTACCCCTAGTAGTAACACTTTCACTTAATTTTAGGGCACCCGCGACCCCCTCACACCTCTGCGCTGTAGGCGAACGCCCGTGTGATGGCCTATGCCCACGCAGTTGGCGAACGCCCGCGCAGAATGTAACCACCACCCGTTTAGACGTTTTCTCTTCCATTAGGTTAACTACCCCTAGTAGTAACACTTTCACTTAATTTTAGGGCACCCACAACCCCCTCACACCTCTGCGCTGTAGGCGATCGCGCGCGTGTTGGCCTTTGCCCACGCAGTTGGCGAACGCCCGCGCAGAATGTAACCACCACCCGTTTAGACGTTTTCTCTTCCATTAGGTTAACTACCCCTAGTAGTAACACTTTCACTTAATTTTAGGGCACCCGCGACCCATTCACACCTCTGCGCTGTAGGCGAACGCCCGCGTGTTGGCCTTTGCCCACGCAGTTGGCGAACGCCCGCGCAGAATGTAACCACCACCCGTGTAGACGTTTTCTCTTCCATTAGGTTAACTACCCCTAGTAGTAACACTTTCACTTAATTTTAGGGCACCCACAACCCCCTCACACCTCTGCGCTGTAGGCGAACGCCCGCGTGTTGGCCTTTGCCCACGCAGTTGGCGAACGCCCGCGCAGAATGTAACCACCACCCGTTTAGACGTTTTCTCTTCCATTAGGTTAACTACCCCTAGTAGTAACACTTTCACTTAATTTTAGGGCACCCACAACCCCCTCACACCTCTGCGCTGTAGGCGAACGCCCGCGTGTTGGCCTTTGCCCACGCAGTTGGCGAACGCCCGCGCAGAATGTAACCACCACCCGTTTAGACGTTTTCTCTTCCATTAGGTTAACTACCCCTAGTAGTAACACTTTCACTTAATTTTAGGGCACCCACAACCCCCTCACACCTCTGCGCTGTAGGCGAACGCCCGCGTGTTGGCCTTTGCCCACGCAGTTGGCGAACGCCCGCGCAGAATGTAACCACCACCCGTTTAGACGTTTTCTCTTCCATTAGGTTAACTACCCCTAGTAGTAACTATTTCACTTAATTTTAGGGCAACCGCGACCCCCTCACACCTCTGCGCTGTAGGCGAACGCCCGCGTGTTGGCCTTTGCCCACGCTGATGGCGAACGCCCGCGCAGAATGTAGCCACCACACCTCGAGGCGTTCTCTCTTCCATTTGGTTAACTTCCCATAGTAGTAACACTTTCACTTAATTTTAGGGCACCCACAACCCCCTCACACCTCTGCGCTGTAGGGGAACGCCCGTGTGTTGGCCTTTGCCCACGCTGATGGCGAACGCCCGCGCAGAATGTAGCCACCACCCCTCGAGGCGTTCTCCCTTCCATTTGGTTAACTTCCCATAGTAGTAACACTTTCACTTAATTTTAGGGCACCCACAACCCCCTCACACCTCTGCGCTGAAGGCGAACGCCCGCGTGTTGGCCTTTGCCCTCGCAGTTGGCGAACGCCCGCGCAGAATGTAACCACCACCCGTTTAGGCGTTCTCTCTTCCATTAGGTTAACTACCCCTAGTAGTAACACTTTCACTTAATTTTAGGGCACCCACAACCCCCTCACACCTCTGCGCTGTAGGCGAACGCCCGCGTGTTGGCCTTTGCCCACGCAGTTGGCGAACGCCCGCACAGAATGTAACCACCACCCGTTTAGGCGTTCTCTCTTCCATTAGGTTAACTACCCCTAGTAGTAACACTTTCACTTAATTTTAGGGCACCCACAACCCCCTCAAACCTCTGCGCTGTAGGCGAACGCCCGCGTGTTGGCCTTTGCCCACGCAGTTGGCGAACGCCCGCGCAGAATGTAACCACCACCCGTTTAGGCGTTCTCTCTTCCATTAGGTTAACTACCCCTAGTAGTAACACTTTCACTTAATTTTAGGGCACCCACAACCCCCTCACACCTCTGCGCTGTAGGCGAACGCCCGCGTGTTGGCCTTTGCCCACGCAGTTGGCGAACGCCCGCGCAGAATGTAACCACCACCCGTTTAGGCGTTCTCTCTTCCATTACGTTAACTACCCCTAGTAGTAACACTTTCACTTAATTTTAGGGCACCCACAACCCCCTCACACCTCTGCGCTGCAGGCGAACGCCCGCGTGTTGGCATTTGCCCACGCAGTTGGCGAACGCCCGCGCAGAATGTAACCACCACCCGTTTAGGCGTTCTCTCTTCCATTAGGTTAACTACCCCTAGTAGTAACACTTTCACTTAATTTTAGGGCACCCACAACCCCCTCACACCTCTGCGCTGCAGGCGAACGCCCGCGTGTTGGCCTTTGCCCACGCTGATGGCGAACGCCCGCGCAGAATGTAGCCACCACCCGTTTAGGCGTTCTCTCTTCCATTAGGTTAACTACCCCTAGTAGTAACACTTTCACTTAATTTTAGGGCACCCACAACCCCCTCACACCTCTGCGCTGCAGGCGAACGCCCGCGTGTTGGCATTTGCCCACGCAGTTGGCGAACGCCCGCGCAGAATGTAACCACCACCCGTTTAGGCGTTCTCTCTTCCATTAGGTTAACTACCCCTAGTAGTAACACTTTCACTTAATTTTAGGGCACCCACAACCCCCTCACACCTCTGCGCTGCAGGCGAACGCCCGCGTGTTGGCCTTTGCCCACGCAGTTGGCGAACGCCCGCGCAGAATGTAACCACCACCCGTTTAGGCGTTCTCTCTTCCATTAGGTTAACTACCCCTAGTAGTAACACTTTCACTTAATTTTAGGGCACCCACAACCCCCTCACACCTCTGCGCTGCAGGCGAACGCCCGCGTGTTGGCCTTTGCCCACGCAGTTGGCGAACGCCCGCGCAGAATGTAACCACCACCCGTTTAGGCGTTCTCTCTTCCATTAGGTTAACTACCCCTAGTAGTAACACTTTCACTTAATTTTAGGGCACCCGCGACCCCCTCACACCTCTGCGCTGTAGGGGAACGCCCGTGTGTTGGCCTTTGCCCACGCTGATGGCGAACGCCCGCGCAGAATGTAGCCACCACCCGTTTAGCCGTTCTCTCTTCCATTAGGTTTACTTCCCCTAGTAGTAATACTTTCACTTAATTTTAGGGCACCCGCGACCCCCTCACACTCCTGCGCTGTAGGGGAACGCCCGCGTGTTGGCCTTTGCCCACGCTGATGGCGAACGCCCGCGCAGAATGTAGCCACCACCCGTTTAGCCGTTCTCTCTTCCATTAGGTTTACTTCCCCTAGTAGTAACATTTTCACTTAATTTTAGGGCACCCGCGACCCCCTCACACCTCTGCGCTGTAGGGGAACGCCCGCGTGTTGGCCTTTGCCCACGCTGATGGCGAACGCCCGCGCAGAATGTAGCCACCACCCGTTTAGCCGTTCTCTCTTCCATTAGGTTTACTTCCCTTAGTAATAACACTTTCACTTAATTTTAGGGCACCCGCGACCCCCTCACACCCCTGCGCTGTAGGGGAACGCCCGCGTGTTGGCCTTTGCCCACGCTGATGGCAAACGCCCGCGCAGAATGTAGCCACCACACGTTTAGCCGTGTTCTCTTCCATTAAGTTTACTTCCCCTAGTAGTAACACTTTCACTTAATTTTAGGGCACCCGCGACCCCCTCACACCCGTGCGCTGTAGGGGAACGCCCGCGTGTTGGCCTTTGCCCACGCTGATGGCGAACGCCCGCGCAGAATGTAGCCACCACCCGTTTAGCCGTTCTCTCTTCCATTAGGTTTACTTTTCCTAGTATTAACACTTTCACTTAATTTTAGGGCACCCGCGACCCCCTCACACCCCTGCGCTGTAGGGGAACGCCCGCGTGTTGGCCTTTGCCCACGCTGATGGCGAACGCCCGCGCAGAATGTAGCCACCACCCGTTTAGCCGTTCTCTCTTCCATTAGGTTTACTTCCCCTAGTAGTAACACTTTCACTTAATTTTAGGGCACCCGCGACCCCCTCACACCCCTGCGCTGTAGGGGAACGCCCGCGTGTTGGCCTTTGCCCACGCTGATGGCGAACGCCCGCGCAGAATGTAGCCACCTCCCCTCGAGGCGTTCTCTCTTCCATTAGGTTTACTTCCCCTAGTAGTAACACTTTCACTTAATTTTAGGGCACCCGCGACCCCCTCACACCTCTGCGCTGTAGGGGAACGCCCGTGTGTTGGCCTTTGCCCACGCTTTGCCGCGCAGAATGTAGCCACCACCCTTTTAGGCGTTCTCTCTTCCATTAGGTTAACGTCCCCTTGTAGTAACACTTTCACTTAATTTTATGGCACCCGCGACCACCTCACACCTCTGTGCTGTAGGCGAACGCCCGCGTGTTGGCCTTTGCCCACGCTGATGGCGAACGCCCGCGCAGAATGTAGCCACCACCCCTCGAGGCGTTCTCTTTTCCATTTGGTTAACTTCCCATAGTAGTAACACTTTCACTTAATTTTAGGGCACCCACAACCCCCTCACACCTCTGCGCTGTAGGCGAACGCCCGCGTGTGGGCCTTTGCCCACGCTGATGGCGAACGCCCGCGCATAATGTAGCCACCACCCCTCGAGGAGTTCTCTCTTCCATTTGGTTAACTTCCCCTGGTAGTAACACTTTCACTTAATTTTAGGGCACCCGCGACCCCCTCACACTTCTGCGCAGTAGGCGAACGCCCGCGTGTTGGCCTTTGCCCACGCTGATGGCGAACGCCGGCGCAGAATGTAGCCACCACCCCTCGAGGCGTTCTCTCTTCCATTAGGTTTACTTCCCCTAGTAGTAACACTTTCACTTCATTTTAGGGCACCCGCGACCCCCTCACACCTCTGCGCTGTAGGGGAACGCCCGCGTGTTGGCCTTTGCCCACGCTGATGGCGAACGCCCGCGCAGAATATAGCCACCACCCCTCGAGGCGTTTTTTCTTCCATTTGGTTAACTTCCCCTGGTAGTAACACTTTCACTTAATTTTAGGGCACCCGCGACCCCCTCACACCTCTGCGCTGTAGGGGAACGCCCGCGTGTTGGCCTTTGCCCACGCTGATGGCGAACGCCCGCGCAGAATGTAGCCACCACCCCTCGAGGCGTTCTCTCTTCCATTTGGTTAACTTCCCATAGTAGTAACACTTTCACTTAATTTTAGGGCACCCGCGACCCCCTCACACCCCTGCGCTGTAGGGGAACGCCCGCGTGTTGGCCTTTGCCCACGCTGATGGCGAACGCCCGCGCAGAATGTAGCCACCACCCCTCAAAGCGTTTTTTCTTCCATTTGGTTAACTTCCCCTGGTAGTAACACTTTCACTTAATTTTAGGGCACCCGCTTCCCCCTCACACCCCTGCGCTGTAGGGGAACGCCCGTGTGTTGGCCTTTGCCCACGCTGATGGCGAACGCCCGCGCAGAATGTAGCCACCACCCGTTTAGCCGTTCTCTCTTCCATTAGGTTTACTTCCCCTAGTAGTAACACTTTCACTTAATTTTAGGGCACCCGCGACCCCCTCACACCTCTGCGCTGTAGGGGAACGCCCGTGTGTTGGCCTTTGCCCACGCTGATGGCGAACGCCCGCGCAGAATGTAGCCACCACCCGTTTAGCCGTTCTCTCTTCCATTAGGTTTACTTCCCCTAGTAGTAACACTTTCACTTAATTTTAGGGCACCCGCGACCCCGTCACACCTCTGCGCTGTAAGCGCACGCCCGCGTGTTGGCCTTTGCCCACGCTGATGGCGAACGCCCGCGCAGAATGTAGCCACCACCCCTCGAGGCGTTCTCTCTTCCATTTGGTTGACTTCCCCAGTTAGTAACACTTTCACTTAATTTTAGGGCACCCGCGACCCCCTCACACCCGTGCGCTGTAGGGGAACGCCCGCGTGTTGGCCTTTGCCCACGCTGATGGCGAACGCCCGCGCAGAATGTAGCCACCACCCGTTTAGCCGTTCTCTCTTCCATTAGGTTTACTTCTCCTAGTAATAACACTTTCACTTAATTTTAGGGCACCCGCGACCCCCTCACACCCCTGCGCTGTAGGGGAACGCCCGCGTGTTGGCCTTTGCCCACGCTGATGGCGAACGCCCGCGCAGAATGTAGCCACCACCCCTCGAGGCGTTCTCTTTTCCATTAGGTTTACTTCCCCTAGTAGTAACACTTTCACTTAATTTTAGGGCACCCGCGACCCCCTCACACCTCTGCGCTGTAGGGGAACGCCCGTGTGTTGGCCTTTGCCCACGCTGATGGCGAATGCCCGCGCAGAATGTAGCCACCACCCCTCGAGGCGTTCTCTCTTCCATTAGGTTTACTTCCCCTAGTAGTAACACTTTCACTTAATTTTAGGGCACCCGCGACCCCCTCACACCTCTGCGCTGTAGGGGAACGCCCGCGTGTTGGCCTTTGCTTACGCTGATGGCGAACGCCCGCGCAGAATGTAGCCACCACCCCTCGAGGCGTTCTCTCTTCCATTTGGTTAACTTCCCCTGGTAGTAACACTTTCACTTAATTTTAGGGCACCCGCGACCCCCTCACACTTCTGCGCAGTAGGCGAACGCCCGCGTGTTGGCCTTTGCCCACGCTGATGGCGAACGCCCGCGCAGAATGTAGCCACCACCCCTCGAGGCGTTCTCTCTTCCATTAGGTTTACTTCCCCTAGTAGTAACACTTTCACTTAATTTTAGGGCACCCGCGACCCCCTCACACCTCTGCGCTGTAGGGGAACGCCCGCGTGTTGGCTTTTGCCCACGCTGATGGCGAACGCCCGCGCAGAATGTAGCCACCTCCCCTCGAGGCGTTTTTTCTTCCATTTGGTTAACTTCCCCTGGTAGTAACACTTTCACTTAATTTTAGGGCACCCGCGACCCCCTCACACCTCTGCGCTGTAGGGGAACGCCCGCGTGTTGGCCTTTGCCCACGCTGATGGCGAACGCCCGCGCAGAATGTAGCCACCACCCCTCGAGGCGTTCTCTCTTCCATTTGGTTAACTTCCCATAGTAGTAACACTTTCACTTAATTTTAGGGCACCCGCGACCCCCTCACACCCCTGCGCTGTAGGGGAACGCCCGCGTGTTGGCCTTTGCCCACGCTGATGGCGAACACCCGCGCAGAATGTAGCCACCACCCCTCGAGGCGTTTTTTCTTCCATTTGGTTAACTTCCCCTGGTAGTAACACTTTCACTTAATTTTAGGGCACCCGCGACCCCCTCACACCCCTGCGCTGTAGGGGAACGCCCGTGTGTTGGCCTTTGCCCACGCTGATGGCGAACGCCCGCGCAGAATGTAGCCACCACCCGTTTAGCCGTTCTCTCTTCCATTAGGTTTACTTCCCCTAGTAGTAACACTTTCACTTAATTTTAGGGCACCAGCGACCCCCTCACACCCCTGCGCTGTAGGGGAACGCCCGTGTGTTGGCCTTTGCCCACGCTGATGGCGAACGCCCGCGCAGCATGTAGCCACCACCCGTTTAGCCGTTCTCTCTTCCATTAGGTTTACTTCCCCTAGTAGTAACACTTTCACTTAATTTTAGGGCACCCGCGACCCCCTCACACCCCTGCGCTGTAGGGGAACGCCCGCGTGTTGGCCTTTGCCCACGCTGATGGCGAACGCCCGCGCAGAATGTAGCCACCACCCCTCGAGGCGTTCTCTCTTCCATTTGGTTAACTTCCCCTGGTAGTAACACTTTCACTTAATTTTAGGGCACCCGCGACCCCCTCACACCTCTGCGCTGTAGGGGAACGCCCGTGTGTTGGCCTTTGCCCACGCTGATGGCGAACGCCCGCGCAGAATGTAGCCACCACCCGTTTAGCCGTTCTCTCTTTCATTAGGTTTACTTCCCCTAGTAGTAACACTTTCACTTAATTTTAGGGCACCCGCGACCCCGTCACACCTCTGCGCTGTAAGCGCACGCCCGCGTGTTGGCCTTTGCCCACGCTGATGGCGAACGCCCGCGCAGAATGTAGCCACCACCCCTCGAGGCGTTCTCTCTTCCATTTGGTTAACTTCCCCTGGTAGTAACACTTTCACTTAATTTTAGGGCACCCGCGACCCCCTCACACCTCTGCGCTGTAGGGGAACGCCCGTGTGTTGGCCTTTGCCCACGCTGATGGCGAACGCCCGCGCAGAATGTAGCCACCACCCCTCGAGGCGTTCTCTCTTCCATTTGGTTAACTTCCCATAGTAGTAACACTTTCACTTAATTTTAGTGCACCCGCGACCCCCTCACACTTCTGCGCAGTAGGCGAACGCCCGCGTGTTGGCCTTTGCCCACGCTGATGGCGAACGCCCGCGCAGAATGTAGCCACCACCCCTCGAGGCGTTCTCTCTTCCATTAGGTTTACTTCCCCTAGTAGTAACACTTTCACTTAATTTTATGGCACCCGCGACCCCCTCACACCTCTGCGCTGTAGGGGAACGCCCGCGTGTTGGCCTTTGCCCACGCTGATGGCGAACGCCCGCGCAGAATGTAGCCACCACCCCTCGAGGCGTTTTTTCTTCCATTTGGTTAACTTCCCCTGGTAGTAACACTTTCACTTAATTTTAGGGCACCCGCGACCCCCTCACACCTCTGCGCTGTAGGGGAACGCCCGCGTGTTGGCCTTTGCCCACGCTGATGGCGAACGCCTGCGCAGAATGTAGCCACCACCCCTCGAGGCGTTCTCTCTTCCATTTGGTTAACTTCCCATAGTAGTAACACTTTCACTTAATTTTAGTGCACCCGCGACCCCCTCACACTTCTGCGCAGTAGGCGAACGCCCGCGTGTTGGCCTTTGCCCACGCTGATGGCGAACGCCCGCGCAGAATGTAGCCACCACCCCTCGAGGCGTTCTCTCTTCCATTTGGTTAACTTCCCATAGTAGTAACACTTTCACTTAATTTTAGTGCACCCGCGACCCCCTCACACTTCTGCGCAGTAGGCGAACGCCCGCGTGTTGGCCTTTGCCCACGCTGATGGCGAACGCCCGCGCAGAATGTAGCCACCACCCCTCGAGGCGTTCTCTCTTCCATTAGGTTTACTTCCCCTAGTAGTAACACTTTCACTTAATTTTATGGCACCCGCGACCCCCTCACACCTCTGCGCTGTAGGGGAACGCCCGCGTGTTGGCCTTTGCCCACGCTGATGGCGAACGCCCGCGCAGAATGTAGCCACCACCCCTCGAGGCGTTTTTTCTTCCATTTGGTTAACTTCCCCTGGTAGTAACACTTTCACTTAATTTTAGGGCACCCGCGACCCCCTCACACCTCTGCGCTGTAGGGGAACGCCCGCGTGTTGGCCTTTGCCCACGCTGATGGCGAACGCCTGCGCAGAATGTAGCCACCACCCCTCGAGGCGTTCTCTCTTCCATTTGGTTAACTTCCCATAGTAGTAACACTTTCACTTAATTTTAGTGCACCCGCGACCCCCTCACACTTCTGCGCAGTAGGCGAACGCCCGCGTGTTGGCCTTTGCCCACGCTGATGGCGAACGCCCGCGCAGAATGTAGCCACCACCCCTCGAGGCGTTCTCTCTTCCATTTGGTTAACTTCCCATAGTAGTAACACTTTCACTTAATTTTAGGGCATCCGCGACCCCCTCACACCTCTGCGCTGTAGGCGAACGCCCGCGTGTTGGCCTTTGCCCACGCAGTTGGCGAACGCCCGCGCAGAATGTAACCACCACCCGTTTAGGCGTTCTCTCTTCCATTAGGTTAACTACCCCTAGTAGTAACACTTTCACTTAATTTTAGGGCACCCACAACCCCCTCACACCTCTGCGCTGTAGGCGAACGCCTGCGTGTTGGCATTTGCCCACGCAGATGGCGAACGCCCGCACAGTAGATAACCACAAACCCTGTAGGCGTACTCCTTTTAATAGGTTATTTTCCCTTACTAGTAATAGTTTCACTCAGTTGTAGGGCACCCGCGCACGTCTCATATCTCTTCGCTGTATTCAAACGCTCGCGTGTTTGCATTTGCCCACGCATGTGCAGTAGGTAGTCATTGTAACTCTAGGCCTACTCGCTTTCATTAAGTTCATTTCTCCCTATTGTAAAGCTTTCATTTAGTTATAGGGCACTTGCCCACTTCTGAACCTCTGCGCTGTAGGCGAAGGCCCGCGTGTAGGTATTTGCTAATGAGGTTGACGTATTTCTGCACAGTTGGTAATCACAAACGCAGTAGACGAACTCTACTACTATACGTATCTTTCCACCAGTAGATGCATCTTTGCAGCTTTTGATCACGTGTGTTCAATTAAATTTTTTTTGCACGTTTTAGTCTAACGCGTGTGTTTTGGCAGCTTTTTTCCCAAAACCTATCTCCCTCCAGTAATTCTTTTCTGACGCAGTAGGTGATCTTCTGTGCAATCGGTAACTTTTCCGTAACAGTATTCGGTAATTTCCACGCTGCTTTAAATCATCTGCGATCACATCGAACCCCTGGACTCTAGGCGGACTCTCGCGTGTTGGCATTTGCCCTCGCAGATGGCGATCGCTCGCGCAGTAAATATTTTCGATTGCATTAGATAAACTCCGATGCAAATTGTAAACAAAAACGGGGTAGTTAGAATTCTCTGTGAAATAATTGAAAATGGTCTAAATTTAATATAATGGAAAGCATAGCGCATGTTACTCGGCAACCTCCAATGATTACATTGCAAACTCATTTCAATTTTGACTGTATCATGAAATCCCTACATATATGCCAACTCCATCAGTAAATAATACTTTGTTTAATACTAAACTTAGGTGGCGGATTGTTGAAATATTTAGATTAAACATATTTTGAGCAAGAATGCCATCTAACAAACTGAAGTCTAATCGAACAGAATTATTTTAATAGTAAAAATTTGTAATTTTTAGCCAAAATGAATACCTTATGTTTTATACGTTTTTGGCTCGGATATCTTGAGGTACAATTTCAGGAGACAAAATTAATATTTTTCTTATACAAATATTTTTTTCAATTTTTGCTTATGATCAAGTTGTCGTCCTCTCTCTGTGACACCACCTTTATCCCGTTTTACGTATCCAGGAAAATTAAATAATATTAAGAGAGTGGGGTTGAACTTGCCCAATCTCTTATTTTTGCATGAAAATCTTTAGTTGCTTTTCTCAATATTAAAAAACCTTTTTACTATTTTGTGACTATGAAGTTAAGAGAAGAACAAATTCTCAAGTAATTTCACTTGTCATCTAGATGGCGTGAATTGTTCGAAGAACATACTTCTATAATACTTTATTGAAAATTTGGTTCCAACCTCAATTGAATTGTTTTTTTGTTTTATATTGTGTAAACTCGAAGATACATTTATAAGTTTTTTAACAAATAAGCATGATTCGTAAACAATTTTCTTTCTTAAAGGATAGTATAAGCAAATGGATAGAGAAAGGGTGGGGGTTAACAAGTAGGAGTTCTCACACGGGTACACTAGTAGTTTTTATTCAACCACACTCGTTTTTCCGCTGACAAATCACCAGTTTTTACCTCAGCATTACAACACTTTCCTTTTCTTCCCGGCCGGGGACACCGCCGCCACCAAGAGCGGGGCGGAGTCGCGGGCGGGGCTGGGGCGGGCGCCGGGGCGCCGTACGCTTGGCTGCACGGGGTCTCCTGCGAGAAGCCAGCCGTCGCCAGGCAGTACGCCGGGGCAGCCAACATCCTGAGCGCGCATATGCTGCACTTGTAAGTCATTTGATTCCCACCAGATCTCGCCAGCTAGGAAGATTAGGCTACCTCCCTTGAGAAGAACGTGCGGTAAATCTACTACGTGACAACCGGCTTTACATTCCATTCAAAGAACGGAATGTATTTTTTCGTCTTTAAAATTAACGGCTTTGACCGGATATATACCCGCGAACTTGAGAAGAACACCCCAATATGATAAATGTTAATCACCGACACCGCGACTCCGCAAAAACCCTGTTTAGTGTCAGATGATGTAAATACACACGTGATATCATGAGAGTCAGACAAACCTGTCATATTTTCTGTTCTTTTGGCACAAGTTATGTAATTTTGTAGATATGTCAATCCATAATATCTATATTAACATACCTACCAATAAATTCGTTTGATCCTATGATGAAGAAAATGTTTGAATCAGGAAATAGTTGTAGGTAGAAAATAATATACATTTACTGTGTCAGTCTGACTCTAAAATGCGAATTAAGCACGGATTTTTACAAACTTAAAGAAAGATTTGAATTTATAGTCATCTGATAAATCTATAAATCATGAAATATATTTTATAATATTTTTTTAAATATATAAATGTAAAAAGAAAAGAAACAAAGATGATAAATACAATGAAAATTGGCCAAAAACAAAATATAGTTAACATGGAAAATGTTCACACTCATTCATTTGTTTTCAAGAAAGAATTCATCGCTTTTTTCCTAACCTGTAACGCAGGAGAAACGCACAGTATAATGAATAACCCTCTTAATAATATATTTGGGCGTAAACTAAAAAAGTGGAAATATGTAAATGCACTTTCAAAATAAGATCCATTCCGGTAAATTGGTAGTGATATTAAAAACTACGTAACAAGTTGAAGGAAATAAACATGAATATGAACGTACACAATGAGATACAGCATCAACGTAAACAAACAATTCAAAAATATCAACAAAAATACTTGTCACACAATTTATGTATACAATCAACGACAGTAAGAACAATGGTCGCAATCATGTCTGTACGATAGATCCTCTGTATGCTATGAGGATTCAAGTAACGACTTCTTTCATTACTTTCCTACCTGTATTAAACCTGCATCAACCTCAGTAAATTTGCTTGTTGCAGGGTGTACAACCTAGAGAACGGGCGATCTGCAGTAGGCCGTGGACTCGTCGGCAAATTCTTCTGACGCCGTTGAAGCAGCGTTTTGGAAAAGGAGTGCTCCCAGATTGCTCCTCGATTTCTTCTCTACGAAATCATAATTTTTACATTGTGAAGAGGGCCAAATGAAAATAAATGAATCCAAAATTCAAAATCTTGCAACACTGCATTAAATCAAAATATTAAAACGATAGTTGACGACTTATGTATTGTAAAAATTCCTTCTTCTAACATCAGATGTATAACATGACATGAAATGAATAAAAAAGTGCATTAGATCTTCTGAGAGTTCAAATAATATTTCCATGAAACACTTTATTTAATACTGATTTCTTTCCATTTCTTGGTTGAGATATTGTTCCCCTTTCGTGGACACAGCTTGATTGAGGAATTAATAAGCTTGATGCAATATTTTTCCCTCGTCACAGGCCTTATGTCTATATGCATGTGTATCAAAATAATAATGAATTATGTTCAGACCCAAAGAAAGTATTACACTGTTAAAAATCGAAACTTCCATTTCATATTCTGCAACATTTTCACCTCACTCGCATTCAGTTTCACCATTATATATCGAACTCTTCTGACAACATCGAGTGAAAATCAAAACGAGGTTAGTCACATTTTATAAATTCTGACAAAATCGTGTTTATTTTAGGCTATATTTCAGTGACAATATATTTTCGTGGTTTTTAAATAATTGAAATGCCGTGGTTTTAGTGATAAAACAAAGCACCACGATTCTACAGTAATATAAACAGATTTATCCGAATTTATATTATGTAATTTATAACGTTCTGATTTTCACTCATTTATATATCGTCTCCCATATTCTTTCAGTAGTATACGTACGTTTTGTGGCTCTCACACACAACCAATATTTATAAACGAGGTCTCTAAAGAAAGAACTTTGATTTTAAAAACATGAAGCATTTGTATGAAAATGCGCATCTAAATATTCATGTCAAATGCAACCAACAGAACACAGTCAGCAATATCGTTAAATAACTCATAAACTAAGCGTTTTAAGGCCTAAAACTAAACTTTTGATGCCAAAATCTCAAAGAAACGTTTCTCACGCATTAATCTATATGATGCGATATTAAAAGCCTTTCTATTCAGTTTTTGCTTCTTCGGCACTTATCAATGCTATCAATGCCACCCTTTGTGATGGTGACCTTACTTAGGCTTAGATTCCTCTGACTTATACTATTCACGCTTTCTGTATATATCGTGGTTTGCACAGACTGACGAGGTTTATTTGCATATTTATTATTCGTGATTCGCTTTTGCAGCAACAACATGAAGTACTATTACTAGTTGCTTGAAACCGATGAAGATTGTTTGTTATGCTAGTAGTGAAAACATTTATTTAACGTTTTGACGAAGTCTACAAGTGAAATGTTCCTAATTGTGGGGGTATGGGGGTGTACAATGAAGAGTGAAGGCGTGTCGTGATTGGTTTCGTATCTGTTTTACCTGTACTAGAATTTTCGTTATCAGTAGGGATTCGGTAAAATGTTCAAAATCATCTAGCATTCTCAAGAGCAAAATACTATTTAAATATTTTTGAGACTGTCACAAAAAAACGAAAATCTGTTATAGAATTAGGAATAATTACTTTAAATATTTTAATGTGCGTTTTTTAAATAATTCCAAAGAAATCTCTCTATAACTGTGTGTAAATTTTTCTAGTGAAAATTTATTTTCCACATAAATTACATTGTATTTACATTTGTTATCTTAACAATGGAAGTTACCATTATTAATTTAAAAAAGTCTCCTTAACAACAATCCATCTTAATATAGAGAAGGAAAGAGTGTGGGATAATTTCGCAAGAGTACGGGAAATAGTAGGGAATAACTTGTACCATGAAACAAAACAAAGAACAAACAAATAAATTGACTAAGGTAAAATGGCTCAAAAGCAACGATAAACTAAATTCAAAGACAGTGGGCAAAGGCCAATGCTCCACGTTCCAACGCCGGCAACATCCACCCTATCACATACTTGACTGCATCAACGTTGACAGAATAAAGAAAATACATCTCTGCACTGGGCGGCGCCATTCATTTCACCACAACAGCCTCGACGACCCTGAACGACCAACGGTGGCGGTAGATATGGGCAAAAGGTACCGTATCAGACTGTTACGACGACGTTCGCGAGTTCAAATCTGTGGAAACACTGAATTTTCGGGGGGGGGGGGAATTTGACGACGAATTTGACGACGAGTAATGGTGACGACGATTTGAACCAACGCCAACGACAAGATGGTTGCCTTAAAACAAACGCCTTAGACCGCTCGGCCACGCTACCGCAGATGCACTCTACTGATGCAGGCTCGCAACTACTTTGACCACTTATTCTGTGTAGAAAATACTGGCAGCGGTGGGATTCGAACCCACGCCTCCGAGGAGACTGGTGTCTAAAACCAGCGCCTTACACCGCTCGGCCACGCTACTGCAGGGGCGCTGTACTGATGAAGTCTCGCAACTACTTTGACCACTTATTCTGTGTAGAAAATACTGGCAGCGGTGGGATCCGAACCTACGGCTCCGAGGAGACTGGTGCCTAAAACCAGCGCCTTAGACCGCTCGGCCACGCTACCGCAGACGCACTCTACTGATGCAGGCTCTCAACTGCTTTGACCACCTAGTCTGTGTAGAAAATACTGGCAGCGGTGGGATTCGAACCCACGCCTCCGAGGAGACTGGTGCCTAAAACCAGCGCCTTAGACCGCTCGGCCACGCAACCGCAGATGCGTTCCACTGATGAAGGCTCTCAACTGCTTTAACCACTTAGTCTGTGTAGAAAATACTGGCAGCGGTGGGATTCGAACCAACGCCTCCGAGGAGACTGGTGCCCAAAACCAGCGCCTTAGACCGCTCGGCCACGCTACCGCAGATGTTTTCCACTGATGAAGGCTATCAACTGCTTTAACCACTTAGTCTGTGTAGAAAAATAGTGGCAGCGGTGGAATTCGATCCCACGCCTCCGAGGAGACTGGTGCCTTAAACCAGCGCCTTAGACCGCTCGGCCACGCTATCGCAGATGTTTTCCACTGATGAAGGCTCTCAACTGCTTTAACCACTTAGTCTGTGTAGAAAATACTGGCAGCGGTGGGATTCGAACCCACGCCTCCGAGGAGACTGGTGCCTAAAACCAACGCCTTAGACCGCTCGGCCACGCTACCGCAGATGTTTTCCACTGATGAAGGGTCACAACTGCTTTGACCACCTAGTCTGTGTAGAAAATACTGGCAGCGGTGGGATTCGAACCCACGCCTCCGAGGAGACTGGTGCCTAAAACCATCGCCTTAGACCGCTCGGCCACGCTACCGCAGATGCGTTTCACTGATGAAGGCTGTCAATTGCTTTAACCACCTAGTCTGTGTAGAAAATACTGGCAGCGGTGGGATTCGAACCCACGCCTCCGAGGAGACTGGTGCCTAAAACCAGCGCCTTAGACCGCTCGGCCACGCTACCGCAGATGTTTTCCACTGATGAAGGCTCTCAACTGCTTTAACCACTTAGTCTGTGTAGAAAATACTGGCAGCGGTGGGATTCGAACCCACGCCTCCGAGGAGATTGGTGCCTTAAACCAGCGCCTTAGACCGCTCGGCCACGCTACCGCAGATGCGTTCCGCTGATGAAGGCTCTAAACTGCTTTAACCACTTACTCTGTGTAGAAAATACTGGCAGCGGTGTGATTCGAACCCACGCCTCCGAGGAGACTGGTGCCTAAAATCAGCGCCTTAGACCGCTCGGCCACGCTACCGCAGATGCGTTCCACTGATGAAGGCTCTCAACTGCTTTAACCACTTAGTCTGTGTAGAAAATACTGGCAGCGGTGGGATTCGATCCCACGCCTCCGAGGAGACTGGTGCCTAAAACCATCGCCTTAGAACGCTCGGCCACGCTACCGCAGATGTTTTCCACTGATGAAGGCTCACAACTGCTTTAACCACTTAGTCTGTGTAGAAAATACTGGCAGCGGTGGGATTCGAACCCACGCCTCCGAGGAGACTGGTGCCTAAAACCAGCGCCTTAGACCGCTCGGCCACGCTACCGCAGATGTTTTCCACTGATGAAGGCTCTCAACTGCTTTAACCACTTAGTCTGTGTAGAAAATACTGGCAGCGGTGGGATTCGAACCCACGCCTCCGAGGAGACTGGTGCCTAAAACCAGCGCCTTAGACCGCTCGGCCACGCTACCGCAGATGTTTTCCACTGATGAAGGCTCACAACTGCTGTGACCACCTAGTCTGTGTAGAAAATACTGGCAGCGATGGGATTCGAACCCACGCCTCCGAGGAGACTGGTGCCTAAAACCAGCGCCTTAGACCGCTCGGCCACGCTACCGCAGATGCGTTCCACTTATGAAGGCTCTCAACTGCTTTAACCACTTAGTCTGTGTAGAAAATACTGGCAGCGGTGGGATTCGAACCAACGCCTCCGAGGAGACTGGTGCCTAAAACCAGCGCCTTAGACCGCTCGGCCACGCTACCGCAGATGTCTTCCACTGATGAAGGCTCTCAACTGCTTTAACCACTTAGTCTGTGTAGAAAATAGTGGCAGCGGTGGAATTCGATCCCACGCCTCCGAGGAGACTGGTGCCTAAAACCATCGCCTTAGACCGCACGGCCACGCTACCGCAGATGTTTTCCACTGATGAAGGCTCTCAACTGCTTTAACCACTTAGTCTGTATAGAAAATACTGGCAGCGGTGGGATTCGAACCCACGCCTCCGAGGAGACTGGTGCCTAAAACCAGCGCCTTAGACCGCTCGGCCACGCTACCGCAGATGTTTTCCACTGATGAAGGCTCTCAACTGCTTTAACCACTTAGTCTGTGTAGAAAATACTGGCAGCGGTGGGATTCGAACCCACGCCTCCGAGGAGACTGGTGCCTAAAACCAACGCCTTAGACCGCTCGGCCACGCTACCGCAGATGTTTTCCACTGATGAAGGGTCACAACTGCTTTGACCACCTAGTCTGTGTAGAAAATACTGGCAGCGGTGGGATTCGAACCCACGCCTCCGAGGAGACTGGTGCCTAAATCCATCGCCTTAGACCGCTCGGCCACGCTACCGCAGATGCGTTTCACTGATGAAGGCTGTCAATTGCTTTAACCACCTAGTCTGTGTAGAAAATACTGGCAGCGGTGGGATTCGAACCCACGCCTCTGAGGAGACTGGTGCCTAAATCCAGCGCCTTAGACCGCTCGGCCACGCTACCGCAGATGTTTTCCACTGATGAAGGCTCTCAACTGCTTTAACCACTTAGTCTGTGTAGAAAATACTGGCAGCGGTGGGATTCGAACCCACGCCTCCGAGGAGATTGGTGCCTTAAAACAGCGCCTTAGACCGCTCGGCCACGCTACCGCAGATGCGTTCCACTGATGAAGGCTCTCAACTGCTTTAACCACTTACTCTGTGTAGAAAATACTGGCAGCGGTGTGATTCGAACCCACGCCTCCGAGGAGACTGGTGCCTTAAACCAGCGCCTTAGACCGCTCGGCCACGCTACCGCAGATGCGTCTCTCTGATGAAGGCTCACAACTTCTGTGGCCACCTAGTCTGTGTAGAAAATACTGGCAGCGGTGGGATTCGAACCCACGCCTCCGAGGAGACTGGTGCCTAAAATCAGCGCCTTACCGCTCGGCCACGCTACCGCAGATGTTTTGCACTGATGAAGGCTCACAACTGCTGTAACCACCTAGTCTGTGTAGAAAATACTGGCAGCGGTGGAATTCGAACCCACGCCTCCGAGGAGACTGGTGCCTAAAAACAGCGCCTTAGACCGCTCGGCCACGCTACCGCAGATGTTTTCCACTGATGAAGGCTCACAACTGCTGTGACCACCTAGTCTGTGTAGAAAATACTGGCAGCGGTGGGATTCGAACCCACGCCTCCGAGGAGACTGGTGCCTAAAACCAGCGCCTTAGACCGCTCGGCCACGCTACCGCAGATGCGTTCCACTGATGAAGGCTCTCAACTGCTTTAACCACTTAGTCTGTGTAGAAAATTCTGGCAGCGGTGGGATACGAACCCACGCCTCCGAGGAGACTGGTGCCTAAAATCAGCACCTTAGACCGCTCGGCCACGCTACCGCAGATGTTTTCCACTGATGAAGGCTCACAACTGCTGTAACCACCTAGTGTGTGTAGAAAACACTGGCAGCGGTGGGATTCGAACCCACGCCTCCGAGGAGACTGGTGCCTTAAACCAGCGCCTTAGACCGCTCGGCCACGCTACCGCCGATGCGTTTCTCTGATGAAGGTTCTCAACTGCTTTAACCACTTAGTCTGTGTAGAAAATACTGGCAGCGGTGGGATTCGAACCTACGCCTCCGTGGAGACTGGTGCCTTAAACCAGCGCCTTAGACCGCTCGGCCACGCTACCGCAGATGCGTTCCACTGATGAAGGCTCTCAACTGCTTTAACCACTTAGTCTGTGTAGAAAATACTGGCAGCGGTGGGATTCGAACCCACGCCTCCGAGGAGACTGGTGCCTTAAACCAGCGCCTTAGACCGCTCGGCCACGCTACCGCAGCTTTTTTCCACTGATGAAGGCTCTCAACTGCTTTAACCACTTAGTCTGTGTAGAAAATACTGGCAGCGGTGGGATTCGAACCCACGCCTCCGAGGAGACTGGTGCCTTAAACCAGCGCCTTAGACCGCTCGGCCACGCTACCGCAGATGCGTTCCACTGATGAAGGCTCACAACTGCTGTGACCACCTACTCTGTGTAGAAAATACTGGCAGCGGTGGGATTCGAAACCACGCCTCCGAGGAGACTGGTGCCTAAAATCAGCGCCTTAGACCGCTCGGCCACGCTACCGCAGATGTTTTCCACTGATGAAGGCTCACAACTGCTGTGTTCACCTAGTCTGTGTAGAAAATACTGACAGCGGTGGGATTCGAACCCATGCCTCCGAGGAGACTGGTGCCTAAAACCAGCGCCTTAGACCGCTCGGCCACGCTACCGCAGATGTTTTCCACTGATGAAGGGTCTCAACTGCTTTAACCACTTAGTCTGTGTAGAAAATACTGGCAGCGGTGGGATTCGAACCCACGCCTCCGAGGAGACTGGTGCCTAAAACCAACGCCTTAGACCGCTCGGCCACGCTACCGCAGATGTTTTCCACTGATGAAGGGTCACAACTGCTTTGACCACCTAGTCTGTGTAGAAAATACTGGCAGCGGTGGGATTCGAACCCACGCCTCCGAGGAGACTGGTGCCTAAAACCATCGCCTTAGACCGCTCGGCCACGCTACCGCAGATGCGTTTCACTGATGAAGGCTGTCAATTGCTTTAACCACCTAGTCTGTGTAGAAAATACTGGCAGCGGTGGGATTCGAACCCACGCCTCCGAGGAGACTGGTGCCTAAATCCAGCGCCTTAGACCGCTCGGCCACGCTACCGCAGATGTTTTCCACTGATGAAGGCTCTCAACTGCTTTAACCACTTAGTCTGTGTAGAAAATACTGGCAGCGGTGGGATTCGAACCCACGCCTCCGAGGAGATTGGTGCCTTAAAACAGCGCCTTAGACCGCTCGGCCACGCTACCGCAGATGCGTTCCACTGATGAAGGCTCTCAACTGCTTTAACCACTTACTCTGTGTAGAAAACACTGGCAGCGGTGTGATTCGAACCCACGCCTCCGAGGAGACTGGTGCCTTAAACCAGCGCCTTAGACCGCTCGGCCACGCTACCGCAGATGCGTCTCTCTGATGAAGGCTCACAACTTCTGTGGCCACCTAGTCTGTGTAGAAAATACTGGCAGCGGTGGGATTCGAACCCACGCCTCCGAGGAGACTGGTGCCTAAAATCAGCGCCTTAGACCGCTCGGCCACGCTACCGCAGATGTTTTGCACTGATGAAGGCTCACAACTGCTGTAACCACCTAGTCTGTGTAGAAAATACTGGCAGCGGTGGGATTCGAACCCACGCCTCCGAGGAGACTGGTGCCTAAAAACAGCGCCTTAGACCGCTCGGCCACGCTACCGCAGATGTTTTCCACTGATGAAGGCTCACAACTGCTGTGACCACCTAGTCTGTGTAGAAAATACTGGCAGCGGTGGGATTCGAACCCACGCCTCCGAGGAGACTGGTGCCTAAAATCAGCGCCTTAGACCGCTCGGCCACGCTACCGCAGATGTTTTCCACTGATGAAGGCTCACAACTGCTGTAACCACCTAGTCTGTGTAGAAAATACTGGCAGCGGTGGGATTCGAACCCACGCCTCCGAGGAGACAGGTGCCTAAAACCAGCGCCTTAGACCGCTCGGCCACGCTACCGCAGATGCGTTCCACTGATGAAGGCTCTCAACTGCTTTAACCACTTAGTCTGTGTAGAAAATACTGGCAGCGGTGGGATTCGAACCCACGCCTCCGAGGAGACTGGTGCCTAAAATCAGCACCTTAGACCGCTCGGCCACGCTACCGCAGATGTTTTCCACTGATGAAGGCTCACAACTGCTGTAACCACCTAGTGTGTGTAGAAAACACTGGCAGCGGTGGGATTCGAACCCACGCCTCCGAGGAGACTGGTGCCTTAAACCAGCGCCTTAGACCGCTCGGCCACGCTACCGCCGATGCGTTTCTCTGATGAAGGTTCTCAACTGCTTTAACCACTTAGTCTGTGTAGAAAATACTGGCAGCGGTGGGATTCGAACCTACGCCTCCGTGGAGACTGGTGCCTTACACCAGCGCCTTAGACCGCTCGGCCACGCTACCGCAGATGCGTTCCACTGATGAAGGCTCTCAACTGCTTTAACCACTTAGTCTGTGTAGAAAATACTGGCAGCGGTGGGATTCGAACCCACGCCTCCGAGGAGACTGGTGCCTTTAACCAGCGCCTTAGACCGCTCGGCCACGCTACCGCAGCTTTTTTCCACTGATGAAGGCTCTCAACTGCTTTAACCACTTAGTCTGTGTAGAAAATACTGGCAGCGGTGGGATTCGAACCCACGCCTCCGAGGAGACTGGTGCCTTAAACCAGCGCCTTAGACCGCTCGGCCACGCTACCGCAGATGCGTTCCACTGATGAAGGCTCACAACTGCTGTGACCACCTACTCTGTGTAGAAAATACTGGCAGCGGTGGGATTCGAAACCACGCCTACGAGGAGACTGGTGCCTAAAACCAACGCCTTAGACCGCTCGGCCACGCTACCGCAGATGTTTTCCACTGATGAAGGGTCACAACTGCTTTGACCACCTAGTCTGTGTAGAAAATACTGGCAGCGGTGGGATTCGAACCCACGCCTCCGAGGAGACTGGTGCCTAAATCCATCGCCTTAGACCGCTCGGCCACGCTACCGCAGATGCGTTTCACTGATGAAGGCTGTCAATTGCTTTAACCACCTAGTCTGTGTAGAAAATACTGGCAGCGGTGGGATTCGAACCCACGCCTCTGAGGAGACTGGTGCCTAAATCCAGCGCCTTAGACCGCTCGGCCACGCTACCGCAGATGTTTTCCACTGATGAAGGCTCTCAACTGCTTTAACCACTTAGTCTGTGTAGAAAATACTGGCAGCGGTGGGATTCGAACCCACGCCTCCGAGGAGATTGGTGCCTTAAAACAGCGCCTTAGACCGCTCGGCCACGCTACCGCAGATGCGTTCCACTGATGAAGGCTCTCAACTGCTTTAACCACTTACTCTGTGTAGAAAATACTGGCAGCGGTGTTATTCGAACCCACGCCTCCGAGGAGACTGGTGCCTTAAACCAGCGCCTTAGACCGCTCGGCCACGCTACCGCAGATGCGTCTCTCTGATGAAGGCTCACAACTTCTGTGGCCACCTAGTCTGTGTAGAAAATACTGGCAGCGGTGGGATTCGAACCCACGCCTCCGAGGAGACTGGTGCCTAAAATCAGCGCCTTAGACCGCTCGGCCACGCTACCGCAGATGTTTTGCACTGATGAAGGCTCACAACTGCTGTAACCACCTAGTCTGTGTAGAAAATACTGGCAGCGGTGGGATTCGAACCCACGCCTCCGAGGAGACTGGTGCCTAAAAACAGCGCCTTAGACCGCTCGGCCACGCTACCGCAGATGTTTTCCACTGATGAAGGCTCACAACTGCTGTGACCACCTAGTCTGTGTAGAAAATACTGGCAGCGGTGGGATTCGAACCCACGCCTCCGAGGAGACTGGTGCCTAAAATCAGCGCCTTAGACCGCTCGGCCACGCTACCGCAGATGTTTTCCACTGATGAAGGCTCACAACTGCTGTAACCACCTAGTCTGTGTAGAAAATACTGGCAGCGGTGGGATTCGAACCCAAACCTCCGAGGAGACTGGTGCCTAAAACCAGCGCCTTAGACCGCTCGGCCACGCTACCGCAGATGCGTTCCACTGATGAAGGCTCTCAATTGCTTTAACCACTTAGTCTGTGTAGAAAATACTGGCAGCGGTGGGATTCGAACCCACGCCTCCGAGGAGACTGGTGCCTAAAATCAGCACCTTAGACCGCTCGGCCACGCTACCGCAGATGTTTTCCACTGATGAAGGCTCACAACTGCTGTAACCACCTAGTGTGTGTAGAAAACACTGGCAGCGGTGGGATTCGAACCCACGCCTCCGAGGAGACTGGTGCCTTAAACCAGCGCCTTAGACCGCTCGGCCACGCTACCGCCGATGCGTTTCTCTGATGAAGGTTCTCAACTGCTTTAACCACTTAGTCTGTGTAGAAAATACTGGCAGCGGTGGGATTCGAACCTACGCCTCCGTGGAGACTGGTGCCTAAAACCAGCGCCTTAGACCGCTCGGCCACGCTACCGCAGATGTTTTCCACTGATGAAGGCTCACAACTGCTGTGACCACCTAGTCTGTGTAGAAAATACTGGCAGCGATGGGATTCGAACCCACGCCTCCGAGGAGACTGGTGCCTAAAGCCAGCGCCTTAGACCGCTCGGCCATGCTACCGCAGATGCGTTCCACTGATGAAGGCTCTCAACTGCTTTAACCACTTAGTCTGTGTAGAAAATACTGGCAGCGGTGGGATTCGAACCCACGCCTCCGAGGAGACTGGTGCCTTAAACCAGCGCCTTAGACCGCTCGGCCACGCTACCGCAGATGCGTTCCACTGATGAAGGCTCACAACTGCTGTGACCACCTACTCTGTGTAGAAAATACTGGCAGCGGTGGGATTCGAAACCACGCCTCCGAGGAGACTGGTGCCTAAAATCAGCGCCTTAGACCGCTCGGCCACGCTACCGCAGATGTTTTCCACTGATGAAGGCTCACAACTGCTGTGACCACCTAGTCTGTGTAGAAAATACTGACAGCGGTGGGATTCGAACCCATGCCTCCGAGGAGACTGGTGCCTAAAACCAGCGCCTTAGACCGCTCGGCCACGCTACCGCAGATGTTTTCCACTGATGAAGGCTCTCAACTGCTTTAACCACTTAGTCTGTGTAGAAAATACTGGCAGCGGTGGGATTCGAACCCACGCCTCCGAGGAGACTGGTGCCTAAAACCAACGCCTTAGACCGCTCGGCCACGCTACCGCAGATGTTTTCCACTGATGAAGGGTCACAACTGCTTTGACCACCTAGTCTGTGTAGAAAATACTGGCAGCGGTGGGATTCGAACCCACGCCTCCGAGGAGACTGGTGCCTAAAACCATCGCCTTAGACCGCTCGGCCACGCTACCGCAGATGCGTTTCACTGATGAAGGCTGTCAATTGCTTTAACCACCTAGTCTGTGTAGAAAATACTGGCAGCGGTGGGATTCGAACCCACGCCTCCGAGGAGACTGGTGCCTAAATCCAGCGCCTTAGACCGCTCGGCCACGCTACCGCAGATGTTTTCCACTGATGAAGGCTCTCAACTGCTTTAACCACTTAGTCTGTGTAGAAAATACTGGAAGCGGTGGGATTCGAACCCACGCCTCCGAGGAGATTGGTGCCTTAAAACAGCGCCTTAGACCGCTCGGCCACGCTACCGCAGATGCGTTCCACTGATGAAGGCTCTCAACTGCTTTAACCACTTACTCTGTGTAGAAAATACTGGCAGCGGTGTGTTTCGAACCCACGCCTCCGAGGAGACTGGTGCCTTAAACCAGCGCCTTAGACCGCTCGGCCACGCTACCGCAGATGCGTCTCTCTGATGAAGGCTCACAACTTCTGTGGCCACCTAGTCTGTGTAGAAAATACTGGCAGCGGTGGGATTCGAACCCACGCCTCCGAGGAGACTGGTGCCTAAAATCAGCGCCTTAGACCGCTCGGCCACGCTACCGCAGATGTTTTGCACTGATGAAGGCTCACAACTGCTGTAACCACCTAGTCTGTGTAGAAAATACTGGCAGCGGTGGGATTCGAACCCACGCCTCCGAGGAGACTGGTGCCTAAAAACAGCGCCTTAGACCGCTCGGCCACGCTACCGCAGATGTTTTCAACTGATGAAGGCTCACAACTGCTGTGACCACCTAGTCTGTGTAGAAAATACTGGCAGCGGTGGGATTCGAACCCACGCCTCCGAGGAGACTGGTGCCTAAAATCAGCGCCTTAGACCGCTCGGCCACGCTACCGCAGATGTTTTCCACTGATGAAGGCTCACAACTGCTGTAACCACCTAGTCTGTGTAGAAAATACTGGCAGCGGTGGGATTCGAACCCACGCCTCCGAGGAGACTGGTGCCTAAAATCAGCACCTTAGACCGCTCGGCCACGCTACCGCAGATGTTTTCCACTGATGAAGGCTCACAACTGCTGTAACCACCTAGTGTGTGTAGAAAACACTGGCAGCGGTGGGATTCGAACCCACGCCTCCGAGGAGACTGGTGCCTTAAACCAGCGCCTTAGACCGCTCGGCCACGCTACCGCCGATGCGTTTCTCTGATGAAGGTTCTCAACTGCTTTAACCACTTAGTCTGTGTAGAAAATACTGGCAGCGGTGGGATTCGAACCTACGCCTCCGTGGAGACTGGTGCCTTAAACCAGCGCCTTAGACCGCTCGGCCACGCTACCGCAGATGCGTTCCACTGATGAAGGCTCTCAACTGCTTTAACCACTTAGTCTGTGTAGAAAATACTGGCAGCGGTGGGATTCGAACCCACGCCTCCGAGGAGACTGGTGCCTTAAACCAGCGCCTTAGACCGCTCGGCCACGCTACCGCAGCTTTTTTCCACTGATGAAGGCTCTCAACTGCTTTAACCACTTAGTCTGTGTAGAAAATACTGGCAGCGGTGGGATTCGAACCCACGCCTCCGAGGAGACTGGTGCCTTTAACCAGCGCCTTAGACCGCTCGGCCACGCTACCGCAGATGCGTTCCACTGATGAAGGCTCACAACTGCTGTGACCACCTACTCTGTGTAGAAAATACTGGCAGCGGTGGGATTCGAAACCACGCCTCCGAGGAGACGGGTGCCTTAAACCAGCGCCTTAGACCGCTCGGCCACGCTACCGCCGATGCGTTTCTCTGATGAAGGCTCTCAACTGCTTTGACCACTTAGTCTGTGTAGAAAATACTGGCAGCGGTGGGATTCGAACCCACGCCTCCGAGGAGACTGGTGCCTTAAACCAGCGCCTTAGACCGCTCGGCCACGCTACCGCCGATGCGTTCCTCTGATGAAGGCTCTCAACTGCTTTGACCACTTAGTCTGTGTAGAAAATACTGGCAGCGGTGGGATTCGAACCCACGCCTCCGAGGAGACTGGTCCCTTAAACCAGCGCCTTAGACCGCTCGGCCACTGTACCGCAGATGCGTTTCTCTGATGAAGGCTCTTAACTGCTTTGACCACTTAGTCTGTGTAGAAAATACTGGCAGCGGTGGGATTCGAACCCACGCCTCCGAGGAGACTGGTGCCTAAAACCAGCGCCTTAGACCGCTCGGCCACGCTACCGCAGATATTTTCCACTGATGAAGGCTCTCAACTGCTTTAACCACTTAGTGTGTGTAGAAAATACTGGCAGCGGTGGGATTCGAACCCACGCCTCCGAGGAGACTGGTGCCTAAAACCAGCGCCTTAGACTGCTCGGCCACGCTACCGCAGATGCGTTTCTCTGATGAAGGCTCTCAACTGCTTTGACCACTTAGTCTGTGTAGAAAATACTGGCAGCGGTGGGATTCGAACCCACGCCTCCGAGGAGACTGGTGCCTAAAACCAGCGCCTTAGACCGCTCGGCCACGCTACCGCAGATGTTTTCCACTGATGAAGGCTCACAACTGCTGTGACCACCTAGTCTGTGTAGAAAATACTGGCAGCGGTGGGATTCGAACCCACGCCTCCGAGGAGACTGGTGCCTAAAACCAGCGCCTTAGACCGCTCGGCCACGCTACCGCAGATATTTTCCACTGATGAAGGCTCTCAACTGCTTTGACCACTTAGTCTGTGTAGAAAATACTGGCAGCGGTGGGATTGGAACCCACGCCTCCGAGGAGACTGGTGCCTAAAACCAGCGCCTTAGACCGCTCGGCCACGCTACCGCAGATGCGTTCCACTGATGAAGGCTCTCAACTGCTATAACCACTTAGTCTGTGTAGAAAATACTGGCAGCGTTGGGATTCGAACCCACGCCTCCGAGGAGACTGGTGCCTAAAACCAGCGCCTTAGACCGCTCGACCACGCTACCGCAGATGTTTTCCTCTGATGAAGGCTCACAACTGCTGTGACCACCTAGTCTGTGTAGAAAATACTGGCAGCGGTGGGATTCGAACCCACGCCTCCGAGGAGACTGGTGCCTAAAACCAGCGCCTTAGACCGCTCGGCCACGCTACCGCAGATGCGTTTCTCTGATGAAGGCTCTCAACTGCTTTGACCACTTAGTCTGTGTAGAAAATACTGGCAGCGGTGGGATTCGAACCCACGCCTCCGAGGAGACTGGTGCCTAAAACCAGCGCCTTAGACCGCTCGGCCACGCTACCGCAGATATTTTCCACTGATGAAGGCTCTCAACTGCTTTGACCACTTAGTCTGTGTAGAAAATACTGGCAGCCGTGGGATTCGAACCCACGCCTCCGAGGAGACTGGTGCCTAAAACCAGCGCCTTAGACCGCTCGGCCACGCTACCGCAGGTATTTTCCACTGATGAAGGCTCTCAACTGCTTTAACCACTTAGTGTGTGTAGAAAATACTGGCAGCGGTGGGATTCGAACCCACGCCTCCGTGGAGACTGGTGCCTAAAACCAGCGCCTTAAACCGCTCGGCCACGCTACCGCAGATGCGCTCTACTGATGAAGGCTCTCAACTGCTTTAACCACTTAGTCTGTGTAGAAAATACTGGCAGCGGTGGGATTCGAACCCACGCCTCCGAGGAGACTGGTGCCTAAAACCAGCGCCTTAGACCGCTCGGCCACGCTACCGCAGATATTTTCCACTGATGAAGGCTCTCAACTGCTTTGACCACTTAGTCTGTGTAGAAAATACTGGCAGCGGTGGGATTGGAACCCACGCCTCCGAGGAGACTGGTGCCTAAAACCAGCGCCTTAGACCGCTCGGCCACGCTACCGCAGATGCGTTCCACTGATGAAGGCTCTCAACTGCTATAACCACTTAGTCTGTGTAGAAAATACTGGCAGCGGTGGGATTCGAACCCACGCCTCCGAGGAGACTGGTGCCTTAAACCAGCGCCTTAGACCGCTCGGCCACGCTACCGCAGACGCGTTTCTCTGATGAAGGCTCTCAACTGCTTTGACCACTTAGTCTGTGTAGAAAATACTGGCAGCGGTGGGATTCGAACCCACGCCTCCGAGGAGACTTGTGCCTTAAACCAGCGCCTTAGACCGCTCGGCCACGCTACCGCAGATATTTTCCACTGATGAAGGCTCTCAACTGCTTTAACCACTTAGTGTGTGTAGAAAATACTGGCAGCGTTGGGATTCGAACCCACGCCTCCGAGGAGACTGGTGCCTAAAACCAGCGCCTTAGACCGCTCGGCCACGCTACCGCAGATGTTTTCCTCTGATGAAGGCTCACAACTGCTGTGACCACCTAGTCTGTGTAGAAAATACTGGCAGCGGTGGGATTCGAACCCACGCCTCCGAGGAGACTGGTGCCTAAAACCAGCGCCTTAGACCGCTCGGCCACGCTACCGCAGATATTTTCAACTGATGAAGGCTCTCAACTGCTTTAACCACTTAGTGTGTGTAGAAAATACTGGCAGCGGTGGGATTCGAACCCACGCCTCCGTGGAGACTGGTGCCTTAAACCAGCGCCTTAGACCGCTCGGCCACGCTACCGCAGATGCGTTCCACTGATGAAGGCTCTCAACTGCTTTGACCACTTAGTCTGTGTAGAAAATACTGGCAGCGGTGGGATTCGAACCCACGCCTCCGAGGAGACTGGTGCCTTAAACCAGCGCCTTAGACCGCTCGGCCACGCTACCGCAGTTTCGTTTCTCTGATGAAGGCTCTCAACTGCTTTGACCACGTAGTCTGTGTAGAAAATACTGGCAGCGGTGGGATTCGAACCCACGCCTCAAGGAGACTGGTGCCTTAAACCAGCGCCTTAGACCGCTCGGCCACGCTACCGCAGATGCGTCTCTCTGATGAAGGCTCACAACTTCTGTGGCCACCTAGTCTGTGTAGAAAATACTGGCAGCGGTGGGATTCGAACCCTCGCCTCCGAGGAGACTGGTGCCTTAAACCAGCGCCTTAGACCGCTCGGCCACGCTACCGCAGATGCTCTCTACTGATGCAGGCTCTCAACTGCTTTGACCACCTAGTCTGTGTAGAAAATACTGGCAGCGGTGTGATTCGAACCCACGCCTCCGAGGAGACTGGTGCCTTAAACCAGCGCCTTAGACCGCTCGGTCACGCTACCGCAGATGCACTCTACTGATGCAGGCTCTCAACTGCTTTGACCACCTAGTCTGTGTAGAAAATACTCGCAGCGGTGGGATTCGAACCCACGCCTCCGAGGAGACTGGTGCCTTAAACCAGCGCCTTAGACCGCTCGGCCACGCTACCGCAGATGCGTTTCTCTGATGAAGGCTCTCAACTGCTTTGACCACCTAGTCTGTGTAGAAAATACTGGCAGCTGTGTGATTCGAACCCACGCCTCCGAGGAGACTGGTGCCTAAAACCAGCGCCTTAGACCGCTCGGTCACGCTACCGCAGATGCGTTTCTCTGATGAAGGCTCTCAACTGCTTTGACCACTTAGTCTGTGTAGAAAATACTGGCAGCGGTGGGATTCGAACCCACGCCTCCGAGGAGACTGGTGCCTAAAACCAGCGCCTTAGACCGCTCGGCCACGCTACCGCAGATATTTTCCACTGATGAAGGCTCTCAACTGCTTTAACCACTTAGTGTGTGTAGAAAATACTGGCAGCGGTGGGATTCGAACCCACGCCTCCGTGGAGACTGGTGCCTTAAACCAGCGCCTTAGACCGCTCGGCCACGCTACCGCAGATGCGTTCCACTGATGAAGGCTCTCAACTGCTTTGACCACTTAGTCTGTGTAGAAAATACTGGCAGCGGTGGGATTCGAACCCACGCCTCCGAGGAGACTGGTACCTTAAACCAGCGCCTTAGACCGCTCGGCCACGCTACCGCAGTTTCGTTTCTCTGATGAAGGCTCTCAACTGCTTTGACCACGTAGTCTGTGTAGAAAATACTGGCAGCGGTGGGATTCGAACCCACGCCTCAAGGAGACTGGTGCCTTAAACCAGCGCCTTAGACCGCTCGGCCACGCTACCGCAGATGCGTCTCTCTGATGAAGGCTCACAACTTCTGTGGCCACCTAGTCTGTGTAGAAAATACTGGCAGCGGTGGGATTCGAACCCTCGCCTCCGAGGAGACTGGTGCCTTAAACCAGCGCCTTAGACCGCTCGGCCACGCTACCGCAGATGCGTTTCTCTGATGAAGGCTCTCAACTGCTTTGACCACCTAGTCTGTGTAGAAAATACTGGCAGCGGTGTGATTCGAACCCACGCCTCCAAGGAGACTGGTGCCTTAAACCAGCGCCTTAGACCGCTCGGTCACGCTACCGCAGATGCACTCTACTGATGCAGGCTCTCAACTGCTTTGACCACCTAGTCTGTGTAGAAAATACTGGCAGCGGTGGGATTCGAACCCACGCCTCCGAGGAGACTTGTGCCTTAAACCAGCGCGTTAGACCGCTCGGCCACGCTACCGCAGATGCGTATCTCTGATGAAGGCTCTCAACTGCTTTGACCACCTAGTCTGTGTAGAAAATAACTGGCAGCGGTGGGATTCGAACCCACGCCTCCGAGGAGACTGGTGCCTTAAACCAGCGCCTTACACCGCTCGGCCACGCTACCGCAGATGCGTTTCTCTGATGAAGGCTCTCAACTGCTTTGACCACCTAGTCTGTGTAGAAAATAACTGGCAGCGGTGGGATTCGAACCCACGCCTCCGAGGAGACTTGTTCCTTAAACCAGCGCCTTAGACCGCTCGGCCACGCTACCGCAGATGCGTATCTCTGATGAAGGCTCTCAACTGCTTTGACCACCTAGTCTGTGTAGAAAATAACTGGCAGCGGTGGGATTCGAACCCACGCCTCCGAGGAGACTGGTGCCTTAAACCAGCGCCTTAGACCGCTCGGCCACTCTACCGCAGATGCGTTTCTCTGATGAAGGCTCTCAACTGCTTTAACCACTTAGTCTGTGGAGGAAATACTGGCAGCGGTGGGATTCGAACCCACGCCTCCGAGGAGACTGGTGCCTTAAACCAGCGCCTTAGACCGCTCGGCCACGCTACCGCAGTTGCGTTTCTCTGATGAAGGCTCTCAACTGCTTTGACCACCTAGTCTGTGTAGAAAATACTGGCAGCGGTGGGATTCGAACCCACGCCTCCGAGGAGACTTGTGCCTTAAACCAGCGCCTTAGACCGCTCGGCCACGCTACCGCCGATGCGTTTCTCTGATGAAGGCTCTCAACTGCTTTGACCACTTAGTCTGTGTAGAAAATACTGGCATCGGTGGGATTCGAACCCACGCCTCCGAGGAGACGTGCCTTAAACCAGCGCCTTAGACCGCTCGGCCACGCTACCGCAGATGCCTTTCTCTGATGAAGGCTCTCAACTGCTTTGACCACCTAGTCTGTGTAGAAAATACTGGCAGCGGTGGGATTCGAACCCACGCCTCCGAGGAGACTGGTGCCTAAAACCAGCGCCTTAGACCGCTCGGCCACGCTACCGCAGATGCGGTTCTCTGATGAAGGCTCTCAACTGCTTTGACCACCTAGTCTGTGTAGAAAATACTGGCAGCGGTGGGATTCGAACCCACGCCTCCGAGGAGACTGGTGCCTAAAACCAGCGCCTTAGACCGCTCGGCCACGCTACCGCAGATGCGGTTCTCTGATGAAGGCTCTCAACTGCTTTGACCACCTAGTCTGTGTAGAAAATACTGGCAGCGGTGGGATTCGAACCCACGCCTCCGAGGAAACTGGTGCCTAAAACCAGCGCTTTAGACCGCTCGGCCACGCTACCGCAGCGGTGGCAGCGGTGGGATTCGAAATGCGCCACGCGGTGGGATTATGCCGGAAGTAGCCATCGAGTCGAGTAAGATCACTTCCGCCTCCCGCGATTAAATGAAGCACACTGTGGTTACGGAACCAACGACATTTAGTTTTGACGCGTATGAAATCATTAATCAATCAATCTAACGACATAATGAGGAAAAGCAAATAGTTAGTCAAGGCGCAGGAGATAGATCACTAAGGTATTCGAGAATATCTGTGCAGAGCTACTTTTTTAATTGAGAAGGTTAAAAAATATTTTATCGCGGGTGCCCTGACCTATTTTTTCAGTAGCATTAAACTAGTTGTTTTTTGCTGATAACGTATCTATTAGACATTTACTAATTGTCTAATGAATTGCATTTAATTACGTGAAATCGTATGAAGGTTCGAGATTTGTGTGCATGATCTTTCGTTTTTATAATTTTTAATATACAACGATTGAATGAATATGGACAACAAATGGATAATTTTTGAATGGCCAATAATACAAAATAGTTCATTTATTTGTGTATAGACGACGTGATTCAGCACGTTTATTACAACTTGTACCACTTAGTATGTGATTTCGGAAGTAGTAATTCTTCAAAAGAGTAAAAAGATGTTTGAGGTACCAACTGATGTCAGTATAGAGCTTCCGTCCGGAAGGTACTAGTATCGAGTCCCGCCGGTGGGAGGTTTTCTAACTTTAGCTTGTTAGCCGGGTCTAATTTCGCTGCTTGAGGAGAATTCTAGCGGCCTGCAGCTCTGATAGGTATTTCCCAGTATTTTCTCCGATCATCACAAGGCCAATGCCGGAGCAGAGCATCATCAAACGGGCCACGGACCGAGCGTGATATTTCCTAACTCTTCGTTGTCCTATCCTCTCCCATAACACGGTTACATTAGCATGCACTACCGAACATTTCGGGAGGCCGGTTGGATGTTGTCAGTGCAGATGGAAAGTTGGACGGTCTATGCTGCTATTTAAGACGTACGTCATTTCCGTGAGTAGAAGTAACAAAAAAAGTCTAGACATTCTTTCAAGAATTAGGTGAAATTACCACAAAAACAAAATAAAAAGTGGAGCTCAGAGATTCGACGTAGGGTAATATTCATTTTTAAATCGAACAAGTCAAATTTGGAATGAAATACCTGTAGTGATAGAGCTTCTTTTGGCCCTCTTGGCGTTTAAAAAAGGCTGAATAAGAACAGGTAGTCGACGTGTAGTATCATTTAGTCCAGTTGATCAATAATTCAAGCGAAGTGTGGTGCGTAAAAAAAGTGTCCTGTAGTGTAGTGCAGTGAAAAACTATAATAATAATCAATATTATATAATACATGACATAACCGAAGAAAGTGAAGGCAAAAATGTAGTGTTGTGATGAGAAGTGACTGTGTGGGTGGGTACGTAATTCGGATATTTGGAGAGCTGACTTAAGAATTCATATTGAAGAAACAAATTGACGATTTCTGAAAAATTTGTTTCATAAATAGCGTTTATTTCAAACAGAAATTAAGCAAAAACTCCTCCTTCTGTCAAAAAAGTGGTTCTTTTTAAAGAGTTATATTTTAAAATAGACTTTATTTAAAGCAAGAATATCCATCTTAAATTTTGTTAAAAAGTTAAAATTAAAGAATATTTGGACTTCGACAGACATGAGTTTAGCACTAATATTTTACCGACCATTGACACATACGAGGAGAAAATTGAAAGAAAACATTTAGAGCTGTTTTTGAGAATAATATTGTTTTAAAAAATGTTTAAATCGGATATATTTCACACGAACAATTAACCCAGAAATAAAAAAAAGCAGTCGAGTTGTGTAAATTGGTTGCTTTTTTATCGCAGAGTTAATTTTTCCTTCTGAACATAAATATATTCATTTCTATTGGACATAATAAACAATTCATGTTTCTGGAGGTTTATATATTTCTGAATTGCAAATTTTTGCGTAGAAAGTAGCTTTTCAAACGAATATCTCCTACCCACTCTGAATATATATATATATATATATATATATATATATATATATATATATATATATATATTCGTATACTATGTAATTTGCAGTGTTCTTGAGGACCATTATTGTTAAAATACATAATTTATGCTAAAATAAAAGAGAATGTGCTTTTTCTGTTGCAATGAGAACTACACGCCTCGCTTCGAGTAATAATATCGAATAAAATCAAAGTTGCGTTCTAGAAAGCAAGAGATCTGAAAGTAGTTAATCTTGATTGAATAATTTGATTTTGAAGTTGAATTGTATTTATTTAATACACCGCTGCAACGAATCATAGTAATAAATGCAACATTTTCAGCTGTTAGTAACATGTAAATGCGAATAAACGCGTAAGGAAACTGAAGAGGAGCAACGGCGGGTTAAATATTCTCTTAGTTGGAACTCTCTTAGTTGGAATGTCTCTGGTTTTACTTATACTCTATACCTACCTCGAATTTTTATTTCACCAGAAATTCATTTTTTTTATCTTCCATTTAATTTGTAAAATGTTCATATCATCACAGTGCATACGAAAGACGTGAAATCTCAACATCCTGAAATATTTCTCATCTAGGTTTTTCTTAGAAATTCATCTCAAAATTATTTCCTTCATTTTTTCCGTTCAAGTAATGTTCCCAATAAACCTTTAACATAAATTCTTAAACCCTTTTTCCTTCCTCCAGATCTTCTTGAAAATATAATTCTATGACGTTTCTAGTAAAGCTAATTTTTGAATAAAAGGCATGATGAGAAATAAACATACATTCGTGAAAAAGACTTATGAAAGAGATATTTTATTTACCTCTTTTGACATGTTTATTGAAGTCAATTCCGAAGCCAAAAGCTTTCGCTCGGGCCACAAACATTCGCAGTACATAAGTTTATTTACAGTTCAGATTGGTATACGCTGTGAAAAGATAACCCAGAGATCAAATAAGTCGTGATCTTCCTCCCAGTTACACAACTTCTACTGTAAACAGCGAACACGTGTTTAACACAAATCTGTGGCCCGTTTGGAGAGTATTTTTCCGGCATTCACCTGGCATTGATCGAAGGACCGCGGAAAATTACCGATCAGAGCATCTAGCTAGAGTGCACCTCCGACTAGTAGCTGAATTCGACCTAGGTAGTATGTTGGTAGTGTTGAGAATTCCACACCGCCGGAACACAAACCCTGGGAACTTTCGCCCAAAGACTCTGCAACGGCAACAGTTATTGCTATGACTCATCTCATCCAACACGGATCCGTAGCCCGAATTTGGACTCTAGCTACCCAGCTAGACAGAATTCAACCGCTGGTTGAAGGAGAATTCTAGCTGCCGGCTGCTCGGATCAGTAAGTTTTCCGAGTTTTTTTGTGATGCATGCTAGCCGAACAGCGGAGCAGTACCCTAACATGCGGTCAATGGGCCGCACGCGATTTTCTCTTCCTCTTCCTTGTCTTTTTTTTTATTTTTCACCCATTTTTCACGCTCACACACACACACATACACACACACTTATACGCACTACACTACCACACTTATCGGAAGATCAGTACCTCATATATCGGAAATGTAGAGCTTGTCCCGGCTGCAACAGCTCCCCACAGAAAAGAGACCTACAGGTCTCTTTTCCTACAGGCCAGCATGCAGGTCGGGGCCAAATCTCATCATCCTCAGGGGAGGAACCTTTCGTTATAAAAAAAACTCCCTCCATTTACGACAGTTTTTTTTAAACTTAAGATCTCACCAACTTCTAGGTAATTAGCGACCGTTATACCATGTAAAAATATGGTAGTTGAGAGGATGACATGATATGATGACAAAGGGTGAGCGGACGAACACAATACAACTATTGCCGAGGCGGGACTCGAACCCGCGATCCTCCGGTCCGAAATCGCTGCGGCACTCGGCCTCCCGCACTGGCGATTACAATAGTTGATGTGCCCGGAAACACGAAATACTCATTCAATCAACCGGCGAGGAATAAAGAGTAAGTAACGCTTTTGCCCCTTTCGTTTCTCCATGCGCGGACACTGCGCTCCTGGGCGAGCTGCGCCGGCTTCAGCTGCTCGATTTTCGCAACCGAGCGTCCCCCACTCCATCACAACTCTCCACCCGCACCAGACGGCGTGCGACGCGACAGACGACTGACGCACAGGGGTGCCAACAGTGGCGCTGAAACACTTGTTTTCCCTACTCTTGAAAAATATAAGTATGCATGGTGATGGAACCTTGAAAACTACAAAGGTTGTAAGCGATGTTCTATTTGTAGCAACCGTATTATTTATTTTTTTATTTAAAATCAATAACGAAACAAAACAAGTTGAAATATGAATACAGATAGCTTTCTAAACTGTATGGCAGGGCCATCATGAGTCATACAGATTCGATGTACAAAATTTCATGAATCAACTGAATAATCAGAATATTGAAATTGAAAAATTCTTCTTTTTGGATTTCAGTTTACTCACGAGCACCAAACACAGAACATGATCATATTCAGTTCATCTGGCTAGGGATTCGACACACTAATCAATCTTTAATATTTTAGCTTTTTGGACCGCAACACATTGAAAAATTCCCCTTCTGCAGTTCGGCCACTCTAGCATATCTGCGGTACAGAAAAAGAAAGATTTTATTCAATTTGTGAATAGTTGGAAAAGAAATGTTTATTTGCACACACACACGTACCCCCCCCACACACACAATTATTTTCTGAACCTAATTTCAAAAACAAAAACGATCAAAATAATTCCAAAAATTTTACGATTACTATTATTATTATTATTATTATTTTCGTTAATCGGCCAACTAGGACCACGCTTGCAAGCATCCTGCCTTTACCGTGGCCCAGTTTTTATTTATTCTCACGGTGGCAGGTGCTTGCGACAATTTTGGGGGGGACCAGCATTTTCAGCTGGATCCGGTTTTTTAACCCCCACGGTTGTTAGCCCTGGGGGTATGGAGGATGAAATGATGATATGATGGTAATGGGGGTGAAAGGACAGCACATACAGACATACACAAACACACAAATATACCCATGCCCGAGGCGGGACTCGAACCCGCGATCTTCTGGTCCGAAACCACTCCGGCACTACTGCCTTAGCGATCTCGGCCATCTGATCGGCTATTATTATTATTATTATTATTATTATTATTATTATTATTATTATTATTATTATTATTATTATTATTATTATTATTATTATTATTATTATTATTATTATTATTATTATTATTATTATTAATATTATTATTATTATTATTATTATTAGCTCATTACAATCCTTAAAAATTAAAAAAGATATATTTACGTTTTTCCAGTTCCGAACGTTAGAATTAACACAATGCATTTATTACCTATGTAGTGGATACAGTTGTTTTGTAAAATAACCTTTTAAAACTCAATTCTCGACATTTAGACATCAGATTTGTGTCTCGAGAGAAAAGAGGGGGCATTATAAAATTCAAATACGATATATAATAGAAGCATCACATAAAGAAGAAACGACAAGACAAAAGAGAGGAACGAAATGTAGATAGAGGATTAAAAATGGGAAGAGTACATACTGTTTCAACATACGAGTAATATCAAAATTCACGATTAAGAGATTATTCCGAATGCAAAAGTACTTCACCTGCTCCAAATGTATGCAATTGAGGTGTCTATTCCACTCGTGAAATTTAAACCAAACGTGTTTAATTGTACATACAAAATGTTCCAATGAGAGCGGTGTATTTCAAAAAGGTTACCGCTTTTTCTATCCGTTTTTCCCCCGCTTCTCCCTATTGGCCAATTATAAACTGAAACATTTATTCTAGGAAACGGTATACATCGATCTTTTTGACGATGTCCAATAAACCGCGGATGTATATTAACATAACATCTTTGCTTTTAACATTCTTTCAGTTATTTTCAATATTTGGCGCATTTTGCAAATCAGATGAACATAATTTCACTCCTGAAATAGTCCTGTTAAATATGTCTCGTGCTTTGGAAATTCTCAGATAAATTCCCTCCTCGCTTCGCGAGTCAGAATTAATCGACAATTTCCAAAGCACTCGTGGTATTTTCTATAAAAAAGAAAGGTGCCGAGAGTTTTGGCAAGCTAGTTGGCGCCTTCGGAGGTCAAAATACCACACCACCAGCGGGGGTGCACTGAAACAATTTTATGCCAGATGTTTCGTTGTGGTACATATTACTTGGGTACTTTAGCGACATCGCGAAAAAAACAAGTAAACGCAGCTTCAACCTGCACTAGAACAGCGTTAATAGCCACAATTTCTTCTTAGAACTATGTTAGAATCCAATCCCTGTAGATATATTCATGAAAGGACTGCTCAATTATTTCATGAATCTGCGCAGCTGCACCTGCAACGTGGTAGCGTGGCCGAGAGGTCTAAGGCGCTGGTAAAAGCACCAATCTCTCCAGAGACGTGGGTTCGAATCCCACCGCTGCCAGAATTTTCGTCATAAACACTCTGTTGAGTTTCTTCATGGCGTTCTTCATAGCTTTGTTTGAATGCAGCGTGCCCGACCGGTATGAGACGCTGGTTTTTGGCACCGGTTTCTTCGGAGAAGTGGGTTCGAATCGCACTGCTGCCGTAATTTTATTCATAAACAATTTGTTGAGTCACTTCTTAAAAGTTCTTCACGCCACCACTCGTCGATAGCGTGGCCGAGCGGCCTAAGGTGCTGGTTTTAAGCAACAGTCTCCTCGGAGGCGTGGGTTCGAATCCAACCGCTGCCAGAATTATCTACACAGACAAAGAAGTAAATGTTTTAACAGGACTACTTCGGAGAATACCACGGCGGTAGCGTGGCCGAGCGGTCTAAGGCGCTGGTTTTAGGCACCAGTCTCCTCGTAGGCGTGGGTTCGAATCCCACCGCTGCCAGTATTTTCTACACAGAGTAAATGGTCAAAGCAGTTGTGAGCCTTCATCAGAGGAAAGCATCTGCGGTAGCGTGGCCGAGCGGTCTAAGGCGCTGGTTTAAGGCACCAGTCTCCTCGTAGGCGTGGGTTCGAATCCCACCGCTGCCAGTATTTTCTACACAGAGTAAATGGTCAAAGCAGTTGAGAGCCTTCATCAGAGGAAAGCATCTGCGGTAGCGTGGCCGAGCGGTCTAAGGCGCTGGTTTTAGGCACCAGTCTCCTCGGAGACGTGGGTTCGAATCCCACCGCTGCCAGTATTTTCTACACAGACTACGAGGTCAGTGCGGTTGCGAGCCTTCATCAGCAGAGCGCATCTGCGGTAGCGTGGCCGAGCGGTCTAAGGCGCTGGTTTTAGGCACCAGTCTCCTCGGAGGCGTGGGTTCGAATCCCACCGCTGCCAGTATTTTCTACACAGAATAAGTGGTCAAAGTAGTTGCGGGCCTTCATCAGTAGATCGCAACTGCGGTAGCGTGGCCGAGCGGTCTAAGGCGCTGGTTTAAGGCACCAGTCTCCTCGGAGGCTTGGGTTCGAATCCCACCGCTGCCAGTATTTTCTACACAGACTAAGTGGTCAAAGCAGTTGTGAGCCTTCATCAGTGGAACGCATCTGCGGTAGCGTGGCCGAGCGGTCTAAGGCGCTGGTTTAAGGCACCACTCTCCTCGGAGGCTTGGGTTCGAATCCCACCGCTGCCAGTATTTTCTAGACAGACTAAGTGGTCAAAGCAGTTGTGAGCCTTCATCAGATGAACGCATCTGCGGTAGCGTGGCCGAGCGGTCTAAGGCGCTGGTTTAAGGCACCAGTCTCCTCGGAGGCGTGGGTTCGAATCCCACCGCTGCCAGTATTTTCTACACAGACTAAGTGGTCAAAGCAGTTGTGAGCCTTCATCAGTGGAACGCATCTGCGGTAGCGTGGCCGAGCGGTCTAAGGCGCTGGTTTAAGGTACCAGTCTCCTCGGAGGCGTGGGTTCGAATCCCACCGGTGCCAGTATTTTCTACACAGACTAAGTGGTCAAAGCAGTTGGGAGCCTTCATCAGTGGAACGCATCTGCGGTAGCGTGGCCGAGCGCTCTAAGGCGCTGGTTTAAGGCACCAGTCTCCTCGGAGACGTGGGTTCGAATCCCACCGCTGCCAGTATTTTCTACACAGTGTAAATGGTCAAAGCAGTTGTGAGCCTTCATCAGAGGAAAGCATCTGCGGTAGCGTGGCCGAGCGGTCTAAGGCGCTGGTTTAAGGCACGAGTCTCCTCGGAAGCGTGGGTTCGAATCCCACCGCTGCCAGTATTTTCTACACAGAGTAAATGGTCAAAGCAGTTGAGAGCCTTCATCAGAAGAAAGCATCTGCGGTAGCGTGGCCGAGCGGTCTAAGGCGCTGGTTTAAGGCACCAGTCTCCTCGGAGGCGTGGGTTCGAATCCCACCGCTGCCATTATTTTCTACACAGACTAAGTGGTCAAAGCAGTTGTGAGCCTTCATCAGTGGAACGCATCTGCGGTAGCGTGGCCGAGCGGTCTAAGGCGCTGGTTTAAGGCACCAGTCTCCTCGGAGGCGTGGGTTCGAATCCCACCGCTGCCAGTATTTTCTACACAGACTAAGTGGTCAAAGCAGTTGGGAGCCTTCATCAGTGGAACGCATCTGCGGTAGCGTGGCCGAGCGGTCTAAGGCGCTGGTTTAAGGCACCAGTCTCCTCGGAGGCGTGGGTTCGAATCCCACCGCTGCCAGTATTTTCTACACAGAGTAAATGGTCAAAGCAGTTGTGAGCCTTCATCAGAGGAAAGCATCTGCGGTAGCGTGGCCGAGCGGTCTAAGGCGCTGGTTTAAGGCACGAGTCTCCTCGTAGGCGTGGGTTCGAATCCCACCGCTGCCAGTATTTTCTACACAGTATAAGTGGTCAAAGCAGTTGAGAGCCTTCATCAGAGAAACGCATCTTCGGTAGCGTGGCCGAGCGGTCTAAGGCGCTGGTTTAAGGCACGAGTCTCCTCGTAGGCGTGGGTTCGAATCCCACCGCTGCCAGTATTTTCTACACAGAGTAAATGGTCAAAGCAGTTGAGAGCCTTCATCAGCAAAGCGCATCTGCGGTAGCGTGGCCGAGCGGTCTAAGGCGCTGGTTTTAGGCACCAGTCTCCTCGGAGGCGTGGGTTCGAATCCCACCGCTGCCAGTATTTTCTACACAGAATAAGTGGTCAAAGTAGTTGCGGGCCTTCATCAGTGGATCGCAACTGCGGTAGCGTGGCCGAGCGGTCTAAGGCGCTGGTTTAAGGCACCAGTCTCCTCGGAGGCTTGGGTTCGAATCCCACCGCTGCCATTATTTTCTACACAGTCTAAGTGGTCAAAGCAGTTGAGAGCCTTCATCAGAGGAGCGCATCTTCGGTAGCGTGGCCGAGCGGTCTAAGGCGCTGGTTTAAGGCACCAGTCTCCTCGGAGGCTTGGGTTCGAATCCCACCGCTGCCAGTATTTTCTACACAGACTAAGTGGTCAAAGCAGTTGTGAGCCTTCATCAGTGGAACGCATCTGCGGTAGCGTGGCCGAGCGGTCTAAGGCGCTGGTTTAAGGCAACAGTCTCCTCGGAGGCGTGGGTTCGAATCCCACCGCTGCCAGTATTTTCTACACAGACTAAGTGGTCAAAGCAGTTGTGAGCCTTCATCAGTGGAACGCATCTGCGGTAGCGTGGCCGAGCGGTCTAAGGCGCTGGTTTAAGGCACCACTCTCCTCGGAGGCTTGGGTTCAAATCCCACCGCTGCCAGTATTTTCTACACAGACTAAGTGGTCAAAGCAGTTGTGAGCCTTCATCAGATGAACGCATCTGCGGTAGCGTGGCCGAGCGGTCTAAGGCGCTGGTTTAAGGCACCAGTCTCCTCGGAGGCGTGGGTTCGAATCCCACCGCTGCCATTATTTTCTACACAGACTAAGTGGTCAAAGCAGTTGTGAGCCTTCATCAGTGGAACGCATCTGCGGTAGCGTGGTCGAGCGGTCTAAGGCGCTGGTTTAAGGTACCAGTCTCCTCGGAGGCGTGGGTTCGAATCCCACCGCTGCCAGTATTTTCTACACAGACTAAGTGGTCAAAGCAGTTGGGAGCCTTCATCAGTGGAACGCATCTGCGGTAGCGTGGCCGAGCGCTCTAAGGCGCTGGTTTAAGGCACCAGTCTCCTCGGAGGCGTGGGTTCGAATCCCACCGCTGCCAGTATTTTCTACACAGAGTAAATGGTCAAAGCAGTTGTGAGCCTTCATCAGAGGAAAGCATCTGCGGTAGCGTGGCCGAGCGGTCTAAGGCGCTGGTTTAAGGCACGAGTCTCCTCGGAAGCGTGGGTTCGAATCCCACCGCTGCCAGTATTTTCTACACAGAGTAAATGGTCAAAGCAGTTGAGAGCCTTCATCAGAAGAAAGCATCTGCGGTAGCGTGGCCGAGCGGTCTAAGGCGCTGATTTAAGGCACCAGTCTCCTCGGAGGCGTGGGTTCGAATCCCACCGCTGCCATTATTTTCTACACAGACTAAGTGGTCAAAGCAGTTGTGAGCCTTCATCAGTGGAACGCATCTGCGGTAGCGTGGCGAACGGTCTAAGGCGCTGGTTTAAGGCACCAGTCTCCTCGGAGGCGTGGGTTCGAATCCCACCGCTGCCAGTATTTTCTACACAGACTAAGTGGTCAAAGCAGTTGGGAGCCTTCATCAGTGGAACGCATCTGCGGTAGCGTGGCCGAGCGGTCTAAGGCGCTGGTTTAAGGCACCAGTCTCCTCGGAGGCGTGGGTTCGAATCCCACCGCTGCCAGTATTTTCTACACAGAGTAAATGGTCAAAGCAGTTGTGAGCCTTCATCAGAGGAAAGCATCTGCAGTAGCGTGGCCGAGCGGTCTAAGGCGCTGGTTTAAGGCACGAGTCTCCTCGTAGGCGTGGGTTCGAATCCCACCGCTGCCAGTATTTTCTACACAGTATAAGTGGTCAAAGCAGTTGAGAGCCTTCATCAGAGGAACGCATCTTCGGTAGCGTGGCCGAGCGGTCTAAGGCGCTGGTTTAAGGCACGAGTCTCCTCGTAGGCGTGGGTTCGAATCCCACCGCTGCCAGTATTTTCTACACAGAGTAAATGGTCAAAGCAGTTGAGAGCCTTCATCAGCAAAGCGCATCTGCGGTAGCGTGGCCGAGCGGTCTAAGGCGCTGGTTTTAGGCACCAGTCTCCTCGGAGGCGTGGGTTCGAATCCCACCGCTGCCAGTATTTTCTACACAGAATAAGTGGTCAAAGTAGTTGCGGGCCTTCATCAGTAGATCGCAACTGCGGTAGCGTGGCCGAGCGGTCTAAGGCGCTGGTTTAAGGCACCAGTCTCCTCGGAGGCGTGGGTTCGAATCCCACCGCTGCCAGTATTTTCTACACAGAATAAGTGGTCAAAGTAGTTGCGGGCCTTCATCAGTAGATCGCAACTGCGGTAGCGTGGCCGAGCGGTCTAAGGCGCTGGTTTAAGGCAACAGTCTCCTCGGAGGCGTGGGTTCGAATCCCACCGCTGCCAGTATTTTCTACACAGACTAAGTGGTCAAAGCAGTTGTGAGCCTTCATCAGTGGAACGCATCTACGGTAGCGTGGCCGAGCGGTCTAAGGCGCTGGTTTAAGGCACCAGTCTCCTCGGAGGCGTGGGTTCGAATCCCACCGCTGCCAGTATTTTCTACACAGACTAAGTGGTCAAAGCAGTTGTGAGCCTTCATCAGTGTAACGCATCTGCGGTAGCGTGGCCGAGCGGTCTAAGGCGCTGGTTTAAGGTACCAGTCTCCTCGGAGGCGTGGGTTCGAATCCCACCGCTGCCAGTATTTTCTACACAGACTAAGTGGTCAAAGCAGTTGGGAGCCTTCATCAGTGGAAAGCATCTGCGGTAGCGTGGCCGAGCGCTCTAAGGCGCTGGTTTAAGTCACCAGTCTCCTCGGAGACGTGGGTTCGAATCCCACCGCTGCCACTATTTTCTACACAGAGTAAATGGTCAAAGCAGTTGTGAGCCTTCATCAGAGGAAAGCATCTGCGGTAGCGTGGCTGAGCGGTCTAAGGCGCTGGTTTAAGGCACGAGTCTCCTCGGAAGCGTGGGTTCGAATCCCACCGCTGCCAGTATTTTCTACACAGAGTAAATGGTCAAAGCAGTTGAGAGCCTTCATCAGAAGAAAGCATCTGCGGTAGCGTGGCCGAGCGGTCTAAGGCGCTGGTTTAAGGCACCAGTCTCCTCGGAGGCGTGGGTTCGAATCCCACCGCTGCCATTATTTTCTACACAGACTAAGTGGTCAAAGCAGTTGTGAGCCTTCATCAGTGGAACGCATCTGCGGTAGCGTGGCCGAGCGGTCTAAGGCGCTGGTTTAAGGCACCAGTCTCCTCGGAGGCGTGGGTTCGAATCCCACCGCTGCCAGTATTTTCTACACAGACTAAGTGGTCAAAGCAGTTGGGAGCCTTCATCAGTGGAACGCATCTGCGGTAGCGTGGCCGAGCGGTCTAAGGCGCTGGTTTAAGGCACCAGTCTCCTCGGAGGCGTGGGTTCGAATCCCACCGCTGCCAGTATTTTCTACACAGAGTAAATGGTCAAAGCAGTTGTGAGCCTTCATCAGAGGAAAGCATCTGCGGTAGCGTGGCCGAGCGGTCTAAGGCGCTGGTTTAAGGCACGAGTCTCCTCGGAAGCGTGGGTTCGAATCCCACCGCTGCCAGTATTTTCTACACAGAGTAAATGGTCAAAGCAGTTGAGAGCCTTCATCAGAAGAAAGCATCTGCGGTAGCGTGGCCGAGCGGTCTAAGGCGCTGATTTAAGGCACCAGTCTCCTCGGAGGCGTGGGTTCGAATCCCACCGCTGCCATTATTTTCTACACAGACTAAGTGGTCAAAGCAGTTGTGAGCCTTCATCAGTGGAACGCATCTGCGGTAGCGTGGCCGAGCGGTCTAAGGCGCTGGTTTAAGGCACCAGTCTCCTCGGAGGCGTGGGTTCGAATCCCACCGCTGCCAGTATTTTCTACACAGACTAAGTGGTCAAAGCAGTTGGGAGCCTTCATCAGTGGAACGCATCTGCGGTAGCGTGGCCGAGCGGTCTAAGGCGCTGGTTTAAGGCACCAGTCTCCTCGGAGGCGTGGGTTCGAATCCCACCGCTGCCAGTATTTTCTACACAGAGTAAATGGTCAAAGCAGTTGTGAGCCTTCATCAGAGGAAAGCATCTGCGGTAGCGTGGCCGAGCGGTCTAAGGCGCTGGTTTAAGGCACGAGTCTCCTCGTAGGCGTGGGTTCGAATCCCACCGCTGCCAGTATTTTCTACACAGTATAAGTGGTCAAAGCAGTTGAGAGCCTTCATCAGAGGAACGCATCTTCGGTAGCGTGGCCGAGCGGTCTAAGGCGCTGGTTTAAGGCACCAGTCTCCTCGGAGGCGTGGGTTCGAATCCCACCGCTGCCAGTATTTTCTACACAGTCTAAGTGGTCAAAGCAGTTGAGAGCCTTCATCAGAGGAACGCATCTTCGGTAGCGTGGCCGAGCGGTCTAAGGCGCTGGTTTAAGGCACCAGTCTCCTCGGAGGCTTGGGTTCGAATCCCACCGCTGCCATTATTTTCTACACAGTCTAAGTGGTCAAAGCAGTTGAGAGCCTTCATCAGAGGAACGCATCTTCGGTAGCGTGGCCGAGCGGTCTAAGGCGCTGGTTTAAGGCACCAGTCTCCTCGGAGGCTTGGGTTCGAATCCCACCGCTGCCAGTATTTTCTACACAGACTAAGTGGTCAAAGCAGTTGTGAGCCTTCATCAGTGGAACGCATCTGCGGTAGCGTGGCCGAGCGGTCTAAGGCGCTGGTTTAAGGCAACAGTCTCCTCGGAGGCGTGGGTTCGAATCCCACCGCTGCCAGTATTTTCTACACAGACTAAGTGGTCAAAGCTGTTGTGAGCCTTCATCAGTGGAACGCATCTGCGGTAGCGTGGCCGAGCGGTCTAAGGCGCTGGTTTAAGGCACCACTCTCCTCGGAGGCTTGGGTTCGAATCCCACCGCTGCCAGTATTTTCTACACAGACTAAGTGGTCAAAGCAGTTGTGAGCCTTCATCAGATGAACGCATCTGCGGTAGCGTGGCCGAGCGGTCTAAGGCGCTGGTTTAAGGCACCAGTCTCCTCGGAGGCGTGGGTTCGAATCCCCTCCGCTGCCATTATTTTCTACACAGACTAAGTGGTCAAAGCAGTTGTGAGCCTTCATCAGTGGAACGCATCTGCGGTAGCGTGGCCGAGCGGTCTAAGGCGCTGGTTTAAGGTACCAGTCTCCTCGGAGGCGTGGGTTCGAATCCCACCGCTGCCAGTATTTTCTACACAGACTAAGTGGTCAAAGCAGTTGGGAGCCTTCATCAGTGGAACGCATCTGCGGTAGCATGGCCGAGCGCTCTAAGGCGCTGGTTTAAGGCACCAGTCTCCTCGGAGGCGTGGGTTCGAATCCCACCGCTGCCAGTATTTTCTACACAGAGTAAATGGTCAAAGCAGTTGTGAGCCTTCATCAGAGGAAAGCATCTGCGGTAGCGTGGCCGAGCGGTCTAAGGCTCTGGTTTAAGGCACGAGTCTCCTCGGAAGCGTGGGTTCGAATCCCACCGCTGCCAGTATTTTCTACACAGAGTAAATGGTCAAAGCAGTTGAGAGCCTTCATCAGAAGAAAGCATCTGCGGTAGCGTGGCCGAGCGGTCTAAGGCGCTGATTTAAGGCACCAGTCTCCTCGGAGGCGTGGGTTCGAATCCCACCGCTGCCATTATTTTCTACACAGACTAAGTGGTCAAAGCAGTTGTGAGCCTTCATCAGTGGAACGCATCTGCGGTAGCGTGGCCGAGCGGTCTAAGGCGCTGGTTTAAGGCACCAGTCTCCTCGGAGGCGTGGGTTCGAATCCCACCGCTGCCAGTATTTTCTACACAGACTAAGTGGTCAAAGCAGTTGGGAGCCTTCATCAGTGGAACGCATCTGCGGTAGCGTGGCCGAGCGGTCTAAGGCGCTGGTTTAAGGCACCAGTCTCCTCGGAGGCGTGGGTTCGAATCCCACCGCTGCCAGTATTTTCTACACAGAGTAAATGGTCAAAGCAGTTGTGAGCCTTCATCAGAGGAAAGCATCTGCGGTAGCGTGGCCGAGCGGTCTAAGGCGCTGGTTTAAGGCACGAGTCTCCTCGTAGGCGTGGGTTCGAATCCCACCGCTGCCAGTATTTTCTACACAGTATAAGTGGTCAAAGCAGTTGAGAGCCTTCATCAGAGGAACGCATCTTCGGTAGCGTGGCCGAGCGGTCTAAGGCGCTGGTTTAAGGCACGAGTCTCCTCGTAGGCGTGGGTTCGAATCCCACCGCTGCCAGTATTTTCTACACAGAGTAAATGGTCAAAGCAGTTGAGAGCCTTCATCAGCAAAGCGCATCTGCGGTAGCGTGGCCGAGCGGTCTAAGGCGCTGGTTTAAGGCACCAGTCTCCTCGGAGGCGTGAGTTCGAATCCCACCGCTGCCAGTATTTTCTACACAGACTAAGTGGTCAAAGCAGTTGTGAGCCTTCATCAGTGGAACGCATCTGCGGTAGCGTGGCCGAGCGGTCTAAGGCGCTGGTTTAAGGCACCAGTCTCCTCGGAGGCGTGGGTTCGAATCCCACCGCTGCCAGTATTTTCTACACAGTCTAAGTGGTCAAAGCAGTTGAGAGCCTTCATCAGAGGAACGCATCTTCGGTAGCGTGGCCGAGCGGTCTAAGGCGCTGGTTTAAGGCACCAGTCTCCTCGGAGGCTTGGGTTCGAATCCCACCGCTGCCATTATTTTCTACACAGTCTAAGTGGTCAAAGCAGTTGAGAGCCTTCATCAGAGGAACGCATCTTCGGTAGCGTGGCCGAGCGGTCTAAGGCGCTGGTTTAAGGCACCAGTCTCCTCGGAGGCTTGGGTTCGAATCCCACCGCTGCCAGTATTTTCTACACAGACTAAGTGGTCAAAGCAGTTGTGAGCCTTCATCAGTGGAACGCATCTGCGGTAGCGTGGCCGAGCGGTCTAAGGCGCTGGTTTAAGGCAACAGTCTCCTCGGAGGCGTGGGTTCGAATCCCACCGCTGCCAGTATTTTCTACACAGACTAAGTGGTCAAAGCAGTTGAGAGCCTTAATCAGAGGAACGCATCAGCGGTAGCGTGGCCGAGCGGTCTAAGGCGCTGGTTTAAGGCACCAGTCTCCTCGGAGGCGTGGGTTCGAATCCCACCGCTGCCAGTGTTTTCTACACAGACTAAGATGTCAGTGTGGTTACGAGCCTCCATCAGTAGAGCGCGTCTGCGGTAGCGTGGCCGAGCGGTCTAAGGCGCTGGTTTTAGGCACCAGTCTCCTCGGAGACGTGGGTTTGGATTCCGTATCTGCCACAATTTACTTTAGAAATAGACTGGTCATGTGCTTGGTAATATGTTAATCTTGTGCTTCCGTTGAAGTGTCCCCGGGTAAAATTATTTTTTTTTATTTCACTTTTCGAGTGCGCTTTTGGCCAGAAAAATCTATTTTGACGCTCCTTTCAATTCCTCATTTCAATGGGCAGGCTTTTAAAATTTCGTTCTTTATTCTTGCGGATTTCAAATTTCGTTTTTGGGTTTTAACAAATATTTTGTCTCTCAATTAAAAGAAAATTATTGTATTGATGACACATGAATGTGCTGTAACCCAGTGATTTGCCGACAGGGTTTGGGCTCATAGGTTTTTGCCTACCTCCTCTCTAGAATCCGATGCCTATTTTCACTATTATCTTTGTAATTTATAAATTAATGTTTAAATAAATTTATTTTATTATTTGTATTAATTTTTTTTGTATGTATTAGTGACATCGCGCGTCATCTGCTATGGTCATTGTGTAGTGCGTTTTTTTTATCGCGGGAGGTGGCGGTGACCCCCTGCCGAATGGCGACATCCGGCCCCCACCTGCATGTCGCTTTGTTGGGAGTTTCCACAACAAGGTATCTCCTACCAGCGGGGCAGCGACACATCGCGGACAAACACTAAGCTGTTGACAGGTCTCCACGCATGCATGGTGGAGAATGTAAGTGTAAGTGTGTGTAAGTAAGAGGTAAACAAGAGACAAAAAAGAGAAATGAAATGTCGCGCCCGGTTCAGAAGGGAACATTCGATATTGATCGGAGAAACCACGGAAAACTAACGATGAGAGCAGCCGGCCGCTAGAATTCTTCTCTTGGCAGTGGCTGCATTCGACCTAACTGCGTAGCTAGGGTCGAAAATCCTGTCGCCGTCAGTATTCGTTCGCTATGACCTTCTCGACATAGTCACTACAGATATACCAGTTGATGCCGTGAACCATCTTTTCCGGTTTTTTAATAATTTATAATCGCTTGTTTACGTCATTTCTGATAAATGATACATTCATTCGTATCCTTTTATAATAAATAAACATTTAGAAAATGTATTCTGTTATATATTTGCGTTTCACCTGTTGCTCCAAAATAAACTCTTACGTCCCCTAAAGCAAGGTTGTTCTATCGCCCCCTCTCCTGTCACCTTCCCTAAAGATAATCCTTATATAGCCACCTCTGCAATAAAGCATTATAGAATCAAGAAAAGCAGCCATGAATGTGGATTTAATGTTTTTTTTAAATTAATACAATGAATGTTATACTATTTTTTTAAAATTAAATGCTGTAAACGTTGGTCATTCGCTCTCAGGCGTGAGCCTTAATTTATTATTTTTCATTCACTTATTATGTTTATAATTTGAATGAAGAATATGTGTTACTACGAATCCATACTCTTGAATTAGTATGGAGGCTATAATTTTTGCACATGATTGGATTTGAAGATTGGATGCCTAAATTTTGAAATAGTTTATTAACATCAAATCCTGAAGACAGGGCTGGATTCACATACAAGGAAAATAAGTTGTTGCTAAGGGGCCCTACATCAGGAAAAAACTCATAAAATATTTGGAAAATGCCATAAAAGATTCTTGTAGGAAAATATATAAGGAAACGCAATGGTTTGCATCCATAAAATCATTGGATTTAAATTGTCTAACGTATTAATAAGTTTGTGTATAAAAATATGTTGTGCAGAATTTAAAGGCAAGATATTAAACTGAATTTAAATACAAAATAGAATATATTCAATAAGTTAATTCATATTTGTATTTGTACAAAATGTTATAATATTTTAACTAATGCCTTTTAGAAAATAGAGAGTTTTTTTTCCACAGGGGCAGCACTATTTTGTACTTGTGAACCTTATAGTTCCATAATATGGCCCTGGTTGGAAGTCACGGCCCCCACTTTCTCGAGAACCTCCCACTGCTTAAAGCCAGTCCCTCCGCACAGTTGGTAGCCTTGCCCGCCCCTCCTCTCTGACTTCCAGCGACGACCTTGCGTTCGTGCTGCATTCTGGTGGGCGCGAGGCGAAGCAGAGGCCGTGGCTGGTTGGGTCTCGACACCCAGCTGTTCGCTGTAAATAAACAAACGCCAGGCGCTGGGTCGGCAGGCCGCATAATCTTCTGTCCGCGTGTTGCGACGGAGATCCTGCTAGCTACGCTGCCAGTGAGTACACTTTGAACATTGTTTTTTTGGTCAGCGTTTTGTGAAGTGCATGAAACAGCAATCGCAAGAACCAGGGAAAGCACAGCATTTTGATGCGAAACCTCGGAACTCGTGTTGACGTTTCTCTGCCTTTGTTCTGTCGTGTTGCGCCGTGGCTGGAGCACAGTCTAGGTGGCCTTGTGCTGATGTTTGCGAATATTGGGATAGGTATTTGATCTGTGTGTGGTGGTCTTGAATTCGTTGTCTTCTAAGTATTTCGAATTCTGGCTTGTGTGTGTTTTTTTTAGTAGGCTGTAGATTCCACTTCCCTCTAGGTATCAGTATGTTATAAGATTAAAATCGTATTTACAAACTGTTTTCATAAGAGATTCGTATACTAGGTTAATGTGTTTAATGTTTTGAAAATATAGTTAATATTTTTATAGTTCCATTTATTCTTTTGTTACCATCTCCTTTTGTTGCGAGATTTGAAATCGTCGGTATGCAAATTTAAGTGAAGTTGGCATTTTGATTGTAGCGTTGTTGTATAGAATTTATTTGAATTATGAGAATTTATCTTATTTTACGTATACAAACTAAAAGTATACATTTATAAGATAAAGACTGAATTGCATTTCTGCAGTTTGTAATTCGCCACTTTCCATGTTTGTAAGAATCTAAACAGGGAAAATAGAGGGATTTTTGTTGTATGTAGTGTTTTTCTGTATGTTGTTTTTGTGTAGGTCTAGGATGTTCTGTTCGGTACTGTTATTTAATATCCCGAGAAATCTACGTACTTACCTGCTATTAACACTTTTTTCAACTGTGAGTTAGAATATTTTGCATTCATTAGAGATGTTCGCTCCTGCCTCTATGAATGAATACCTACTACGAAAAGAATCAACATCCATCGAAAAATTGACAGGTCGATTTTTCAACTCCGCAGGATAAAACACTTGTTGAAGAGCAAATGACCCAATTTCTCGTTTTATCTCAGACGATATAGGTCATTTGTGTCCTTGAGGTTAAAATGTTTGGACACAGCAGGTCGGTGGTCGCCTTTTTCGAGTTTTATTCTGTGCAGACAGTGCCGTGCGTAAACGTTCTCTGGAATGTTTGCGTCGTGTTTCGTTTGTTTACGTTTTAACATGTGGGTTGCTTCTGCCAAGGCAGTTCAGTGTGATTCAATCAAGTCCCCTCTGTTATGAAGCAGACGTCTTAGTATAATGATTTTGAAATTTTTTGGAAGCGTTTATTGTCTTAGAAGAATCATTCCTTCACGATCTTCCATATTACGAACTTGTTAAAACTTGTTTTCTTGACAGCTTTCTTCTTACCGTATTCTTTGCGTGAAATATTCAGAAATCTATTCAATTCTCAGGTCGTGTGTGCAAAAGTTGTATTCTTGAAAATATTACAAGTTAATGCATGCTTTTCAGATCTATTTTTGCCAACCCTTTTTTAAATTTTGATATTATTCAATTCTTTTCGCAAATCATTGGAGTGTATGGTGACACTAGGATTTAACAAAAATGTATTTCATATACCAGTTGTACGCGAGTTCTTTCCTGTGTGAAATCCTTGAACATTGATAGTAATGAAAGTCGTTTTCTTTGTTTGCCAACCCTGTTTGATATCGCACACACAAACGTTGCCGAGTGAAAGTTACGAGATTACTGAAGTACGTATGTCCTCTCCTTTTGATGTTCATTGCTTGTAATTTTCTTTGACTTTGATGTTTGTGGTGACAGCTTTATTTTTGACGTGAATAATCTGATAAGGCTACAGGCTTCGGTCGATATAGCAAATGCTTTGCTTCAGGAAAATAGTAAAACTCGTATCGCATAACAAGTGTTGATTATTCATGTTTTAAGTGAAAAAGATGGTTGGTGTATATTAAGTTATCGAGAAAAGTGGAGTCATCTTGTCAAAATAAATCCCGAAAATATTTTTAAGTGCACTTAGATATTTGTCATTCCATTCAACTTCTCTTTATTTCAAAATATGATGCGGAGAGAGAGATTAAAATTTACAGTAATTTTTATGATGCAATTATTACATTGGAATTTCCATTTTCTCTCCAAACGTTTCCTGTTAATGTAATTTTCATAAATTTACAATAGTGGTACGCTAAAATGCAAAAACAGTGAAGTTGTTTCTCTGTAGAATAACTATTACACTTTGTATGACAATATTCAAAGGATTTTTTACGTCTGATATTTTAGTTGAAATAAAAAAAGTATTATTTTATTATTAAAGAAAAATGTCAACTTGTGTTTCATGAAAAAGTGAAATTAAAATTAATTTATCCAACATTCAGTTATTCAGTAACAAATTTGGATGATTCTGTTGCTAGTTGTTACTTCTCCTGGCAAATAAAAATTTAATTTGGAGTTTTACAACTGCGATTTGCATTAAGGTAAAACCGATTGCCGGAGTCATTAGCGGAGTGTTTCAAACACGCAAAAAGTTTCGTGTGTTTTAATTGAGTCAGGAAGTCTATCGGGAGAGCGACCACTTGTGAACCATTCCGTGAGTTTCTCCACAACGTCCATGCAATATTTCAACCCACCTGCTGGAGCTAAGCACGTGGTTTCTGGAGGCCATCGCTGCAGTGTTTTGAAGTGGTAGCTGACCTTCAAGCAATATCGCGTCCTTGGCACAATGTCGTTTTGACCCGTCCAGCTGCGCGTGCTCTCAAACTAACTGCGTTCAATACCGGGAAGAGGTTATGGCGTTTATTTGCTTAAAATCCACATTTGAAGCGCATTGCTTAAAATCCACATTTGAAGCGCAACGTAATATTCGTGTTACTTGCGCAAGTGAAGCCAGAGGTATTTTTTGCTTTGTTTAGGTTTTGTAGTTTATCTATTCATTAATTTCGTTGTTTACGTTTGATATTGCATTATTACATTTTGTTTTTGGTGTTTGTTGCAAATAGATAATGGACCCAAGAATAATGTGCCCGATTTTACTTCTTAATCTCGTGTTTACACTATATTCATTCATTGTGTTTTTAGTTTGGGAGGCTCTAGTTGCATTTATGAGGAGCAGGAATTTATGAGGAGCATGATAATTTTTTACCTGAAATGTTGCACGTTGTTGTAAAGAACAAATTAGACAGCGGTGCATTTTGGCTTACAAATTAACAATTACTTCTCGTCCTTACGGCTTTTTAAGTTTCTTAATGTAACAAATTGTCAGCAACTGTTCAGTAAATGAAATGAGTAAAAATAAATTTAAAAAATACATCTACAGTGAAATGTTATTCTTTAATAATAGAGTTTAAATCTGTTTATTAGGATTTCACATCTGCCAAATGTTGATAGCAACATCACATTTCTCTGCATTTAAACAAGGCGTAATTTAAGTATTTTTCACAATTTAGAAAATATTTTCACAATTTTAATTTTTTTTATGATACTAAAATGTTTATTTTGCATTTTATAAGACTAATATGTTTGTTTTGCATTGACCGTAAAACTACGTAGTTTTCTTGATATGTTTCTTAGTTTTGTGTTGTTTCTCTGGTTACTTTGCATCGATTTCTGGATTAATTTGGATCTTTTTTTCTCTGTGCAAGAACATTTCGTAGATGTGTGAAGATGGTATAAACAGTTAAATTGCATGATTGGAAGTTAGATTATATCACATCAAAGATCTGTTTTAAAGATAAATCATATATTTCTTAAAACTTATAGCTACTTTTAAGTGAGAGAATCGAATTATGTAAAGAAATAGAGGTTTTTATGCAATTGTTCTTTATATCTTTGCTATGTTTTTCTCCATTTCCATTATGTAACTTTCGTTTTTTGCATCAACGTGAGTCATTAATCATTTTCCTTTTATCTTCGAAACCAATCTAATGTGAAAATCTCGCGTTGTAATGCAGCATTAGCCCTAATGAAATATGGTATTGGATTAAACCTCTTTGAATGGAGAATGTTGGTTAGTCATGTAATGTGTGTATTAAGCAGAAGGAATAAAGAGGTATAATTTCGATTTTATTCACTGGATTACAGTTTATTCGAAGGTGGCTTTGAGTAAACGTGGAATTTTCTTGACATTCAGTAGGAGGAAGTGAAGTTTCCTGTTTTAGTACTGTGGTTTTTAAATTGCATAGCCACATGGTAGTAACCTGATTTTGGACTAAAATCGTAAAATAATGATTTCATATAAGAGAAAGCGGATATGTAATCGCAATAAAAAATATTTGAAGTCATTCATAGGTAAAGTCGTTCGTAGACTCGAGGAAAATGTTAGAGTTGATTAGAGTGTAATGTTGATAATCCCAAAACATCTTCAGTTGGAAATGACCAATACTTGTATTTCCTACTATTTTCAACTTGTTCCGGAAAAATTCTGGCTGTAACCACACGAAATGGTTTTCCAAAAAGTAGTACACACACACTTACTCAAGTGTAACACATAAAATACTCTTAACACTACAGTAAATGAATTACTTGCCGGTCAAGATGGCCGAGATGGTTAGGGTCGGTAGTGGAGCAGCGGCCTCGGACCGCGTGCTCGAGTCCCGCCTCGGGCGTAGGTGTATTTGAGTATGTCTGTGTGTGGCGTCCTTTCATCCCTCACTACCATCATCATGATCTCATCGCCCATACCCCCAGGGCTAACAACCGTGGGGGATAAAAATAGGGATTCAGCTAAAATGCTGGGCCCTCCAGATATAGGTGCTTGCACTTACTGAGGCAGGATGCACGCATGGTCCGGGTTGGTCTATACGCGAAAAAAAATTAATTACTTTAACAAAAGATAATCACGAATACTCCAATAACATCGTCTATTCGAAATCACAGTACATTAACACAGAGTTCTTTGCATACCAAGAAGATCATTAATGTGCTCTTCGTTAACGTTTCACATGAAAAGCAAATATTTAATTTTCGGGCAGCCTCTTCCTTGGAGCCTTGTTGGCACATGACGTCTGCCGTGTCGTAAACAATTATGCGTTGGGTCTGAGAACTCATTCGGTACGTACGTGCAGTGTGAGAGATGGCGGAACAACGCGATGAAATACTATTTTAATTTTTCAGTCAAAATCGAAACTGTTTCATTGTTTTTGGATTTTCCCTTGGATCTTCCTCGAGTCCCTGTGTATCTAACAAAACCAAAGACCCGCGTCAGATGGCATAGGCTGCTTAGTTTTCCGTGAATTTATGTGTATATTAAAAATTAGTTACACAGATTCTTGGCTGTCCTGAGCAAGCTTTCGGCCATCGTGCCGGGGCCTTCCTCAGGGCGATCTTCCACAGGACCATCCCACCCCGTCAATTCGCACCCTGTACGATTTACCTTTCGTCTTCCTTCTGAAGAATGCATCCTTAATCTTTACGAGGTTTTTTAATAGCTTTATTATCCTTGTTTGACAAAATTCAAAATGTTTTTCAAGGGTGTTTAGGTTACATGTGCTTAATTGTTTTTTGAACTACATTTCATCGTTCATGTAAAATGTTTCAATACAATAATATTAAAAAACTAACTTCTAAGGGTACTGCAGAAAAATACATAAAATATTACGAGTAGAAAATACATTTTGAATTTAGGAATGTTTGAATCGGTTTTATAGCTAATTAAGGAGGATGGAGTAGATCTTTAGAATATCTTGATTTGATTCGTAGAAAAATATTGGCTGAATTACCTAGAGTGCACAAACGAGTGGCTGAGCAAAATTAAAGAGAAGAAAGTTCAAGAATCCAAGGTTTCAGAGTTAACCCTTTAGAGGTTAATAGTATTTACACTAATCACTAGGGTGCGGATTTTAATGACCTAAAACTTCGCCAAAAATGATCAAAAAAATGCTCTTAAAATGTTTTTAAAATGCCCTAAAAGCAAAGAAAAATGACGGAAAAAATTATATCTAAATCAGTTGAGATGAACAACTCAAAACTGTTGGATAAGGTTTTTATGTAATCATGGCTTTTTGCTTTCGTTGGAGTGAACTGAGCTTGCAAACATTTGGTTTGGACTGTTCTTTACCAGAAAATCGCTGTCTTTAGTTATCCCGAAATCGGCCGAACTGTCGATGCCGCTAATAGGCGTGACAGGAACCTTAAATTGCATACCACGGCTGGCATTACAATTTCTGAGCGAAGAAATAAAATAGGCTGTTCAGGAATTCTGAGGAGAACATTGGAAGTAAAAATTCTGAAGAATATTTTTCTTTCTGAGGTATCTAACTTTTTGTCTTGTGCATTTATGCGTGTTTAAAGCAAGTTATTTGCAGGACAACGTTATATATAAATCGGTGATAGGCGAAATGGGTTGAAAAACGCAAAAACGTCTCTTTCGAACGGCAATGAGAGTCAATGATTTTTTTTAAATGAGGCACCTCCGATTAAACACAGTACTGTTTCTCGTTGGAGGGTGTTACGAGGGCGATATGGAATACGCGACTGCGTGTTTCTTTTGGCCGCTGTGCCTGCGTGCGTGCGTGCGTGCGTGCGCGCTCGCGTGCGGTTGGCGTGCCGTCTCCGCATCCGGCCCCGGCGGTGATTATGCGTGCGGCGTGCACGGCGTTGCGTGTGCGTACGTGGTGGGGGAGGAGGACGGAGAGAGAGAGAGAGGGAGAGAGGAGGCCGGTGGCTAATGTCGTGGGCGGTTGGTTGCAGCGCTGGTTGGGCTGAACACTCTCGCCGCCGCCTGGGCGCGCGTTGTTTACGTCGAAGATTCGCGCGTGGCTGCGAAGCCGCCCCGCCGCCCCGTGCCTGGCCTCCGCTCCGCTCTAGCCCGACTGACCTACTTGCACTATCGATTGCTTTCGTCTGGCTATTCCCTCGGGAGTTGCGCCCGCCCCCCCCCGCCCCCGCCCCCCCGCCCTTCGTCGCGCCGGTGACTCGCGCGAAAATGAATTCGCGACATGTGCTGTTGGAGGGGTCTCTCTGTCTCTTTCTGTCTCTCTCTGTCTCTTTTTGTCCCTCTCTGACCCCGTCTTCTCTCTTTCTCCCTCTCCTCTCTTTCTCTCTCTCTGTCTTTTTTCTGTGTCTCTGTCTTTCTCTTTCTGTCTCTGTCTCTATTTCTGTCTCTGTCTCTCTCTTTCTGTCTCTGTCTCTCTCTTTCTGCCTCTGTCTCTCTCTTTCTGTCTCTGCCTCTCTCTTTCTGTATCTGCCTCTCTCTGTCTGTCTCTGCATCTCTCTTTCTGTCTCTGCCTCTCTCTTTCTGTCTCTGTCTCTGTCTTTCTGTTTCTGTCTCTCTCTATCTCTCTCTTTCTGTTTCTGTCTCTCTATCTCTATCTTTCTGTTTTTGTCTCTCTCTATCTCTCTCTTTCTGTCCATCTCTCTTTCTCTCTCTCCCTCTCTCTTTCTCTCTCATTTTATCTCTCTCTATTTCTCTCGTACGATTTATTTAGTCGTGTACTTGACGTAAATCAGCTGTAGCTGTTTTATCCAATCGGAACCTTATGTGACGCTACAGTGACGTTACTGTGGGGACTTTCAAGCTCCCCACTGTATGTAAAACTGAACTGATGATTTACGTCAACCGCGCAGTTAAATACAACCCTGTAATATTCCGATTTCAAAAGGATGACTTTTGTCAGATCATCAGTTGCACAGGGTTATCCAACTGGGAGCTGAAGTAACAAACGTTTAAGTCGAAACGAAGCTCCCGATTAGATATTTGCGTCCAGCTGATGATCTGTCTGAAGTAACTATATTTAAATCGATGGAGGGGAGGAGGCGCTTTTTGACTGACTCTGATGGATAGCCGGTCGCTGGGATGCCGAAAAAATCATTAGTACGCGGAAAGAATATGAATCTTCGCGGAAATCCCTCCAACTGGCGACAGCTTCCCCCTTTTGAACGGAGTTTAATCTTTTCTACTCATTCTTTCCGTCATTTGGGGCAGTTTTCCCTCCTTCCAGCGGCGGCAGGTCGTGCCGTATGGGGGCGGAGGATTTGGTTTTGTCACTGATCACTGAAACTGCGAGGAAGCTTCCCGCTTACCTTTCGTGCACAGTGAAATCAACAGCCGGAGAAAGGAAGTGGTCGTTCAGTTAGCTCACTACTAGAAAGGATGGTTTATCTCTGACGATGGCACAGCACGTGAGAGATAGCACAAAGCCGGATGTTGCTTTATTTTTTGTGCTTCCACAGCGACTAACGTGAACCGCGAAGATTCCGTTCGAGACGATTGTTTTTTTTTTTTTTTTTTTTTTTTGTTTTTTTTTTTATCAGCGTGGCCTTTGGGTGGATTTTTTGTTCTTTGATGGCGGATTTTCTCACGGCGGGTCTGCCATTCGGCCGGCGGCACCTTTGTCGGGGTGACTGAGGGTGGGACTGTGAACCTCGCTGTCACCTTTCGTGTTTGCGGGGAGGGGGAACGGTCGGATCGCTTCTTCCTGGTGGGGTGAGACTGCAGCACCAGTACGTATGAGTAGTTGTAGCGGAAATCGTTTAGAACGTAATCACGCTAACAAGACGTGATCGTCGAAGTTGTCGATTGGAACCTTGTCATTTCAAAGGGTCCAGAGTTAAAAATAGCAGAAATCGAGGGTTAAACGCAAGGAAATAACGATTATTTATGATACGAGTGGTAAAAGTGATGGTTCAATTTTGCGAGTAAAACAGTTTTGCGACACGAGGCCGATATGCGGAATGGCTCAATCTTACGAACAAAATAAAATCATGTGTATCACGTGTGTCACTATTTTTTAGATAGCAATATATAGAAATATATTTTAATTGAAGAATACTATTCACATAATGATACATTACCAGGAGTTGGGGCTGATCAGACGAAATTATTTTGTTTTGTTTATTGCATTCAGTTTAATGAACATTTGAGCATTGTCGCACTTTTAGCACTAGTTTGAATGAACTTTAAACACGCTGAGCATACTCTGAAAGAACAGTTTTTACTAGTGTCTATCTAAAAAAATTATGTATTACGTAAGGTTACGTACGGGGGCGCTCTCAAAATTTTCAGGGGGGGGGGGGTCCTCTGGTCCCCGTTTGTGTGGGTCTACGGCCCGTGCGGTGTCGTGTCTTCCTGTCCCGTCGGCCGCACCACAGCACGTCTCACGCCTTCCGCGGGCGGCGCGGCGCGGCGTGGCGTGTCAGTGTGTCGACAGCTGCGCGGCGGCGGCGTGTGCGCAGAATACACTCTTGAGGCCCCCCAGCTGATCGCGGGCCCGGGTTGCGTCAGGCGGACGGAGCAAGTGAGAGAGAGAGAGAGAGAGAGACAGAGTCAGAAGAGTGTTATCGTGACGCTGCTGCCCCAATGCGGACAGACTCCTACGTCGCTATCGCCGGGAAGAGCTTTTGACCCCCATTAGTAATGCGGCATGGATAACAGAACGTCAATGTTTACAAACATTGATGTTCAAAATTAAAAGATCGATATTAATATTACATCGACCAAAAACATCGGTGTTTTAAACCTAGTTTAGTAACTTCGAACATTAAATGTGTGCGCAACAAAAATTAATTTGGCAGGCCCCAGTTTAATAATTTATAATGAAGATTTACGCTGAAACGAAGTTGAAGACTCCTCTCCATGTACGGAAAACGAGATAAGAAACAGGAATACTAGGGCATTGCGGTTTTATTTCTCTGATTTGGGGTGAGAGAAATATAATGTTTTATTATTTAGGGCTACGAACTCACCCTAATGGTCCACTGGCCCCTCTGAATGAGAGCGTATGTAAACCACCGTCTTCGACCGAGTCCGACTTCTGTCAATCTGCCTTCGCCATCTACACCGTCATCGGCATGTAGATGTTTAGACCGCCATTATCATCGACAGCATCATATCACCATCTAGTCCGCAGCCGCAATCCACATCACCATCATCTTCATCCTCATAGCCAGCGTCAACCAATACCGCCATCAACATTGAGACCACTGCTGCCGCCATTGACCGCCATCGAAATGCGTATACCGCTGCCGCTATCCTGACAACAGCGCCGTCTGGATCGCCTTCGCCATCTAGACGTCCTTCACCATGTACCTTCTCCACCAGCTATATCGTAAACACCAAGTTCGCGAGTACCGTCGTCACCACTAGCGTACAGAAATCAATTACCATCTATTAAGCCATCGCCACATTCAGCAATGTAGCTGGGTTTTTTTGGAATACTATTTCTTTTTTCAATGTATCGGTCTACTGATGTTCTCATTTCAATATATGTTAATTTTTACACATTTGCATTCACCACGTAGAAAACGTATGCTGCGACTACATATAAAATTTACGAGAATAATGACTAACGCACCCAATGTGCGCCCCATTTCTACAGCGATATTCATTGTAACGAAATTACTGTCGTTACCACCGCGCTCTCTGACAGGAGGAGGGGGTGGGGGAACTGTTTGCGCAATCGCGAATCGTCTTCGCTTCTCCAAGCGCACTTTCGCTGCAGCCACCACCCCCACCACTGCGCCTCTGCGCCAGCGCTGCTTGCAAACGCGCGTCTCTCGAGAGAGCAGGTGCCGGCGACGCGACGGCTGTCGGGAAACCCGCGAAGCAGGTGGACGAGCCCGCGGTGCGTCGGGTCGCCTCGTGGCTTGCCTGCTAGGGATGCGATTTCTATTAGCGTATACGAGTGCGGCAACCCATAAGTTAATTAGTCCCATAAGCGTAGTGCATGTTTTATTGCGAGAGATGGCTGTGAACTTTCTCCGCTATTGGCGAAATCCAGCGCCGACTTACCTGTCGGCTTGTCTTGTGGGTTTTCCCTCAACCAGGTGTCTCTCACCGCCTCAGCCTGGACAAGCTCTAAGCTCTCGGCCGGAGTGGTAGTGTTTTGCATGTAAGTGTAAGTAAGGGGTGAGGATAGGATAAGAAAGAGGAAGGAAGGATCGCGCGCGGTCCGTAACCCGTTTGTTAGGGTACTGCTCGGGCATTCGTATGGTGTTGATCGGAAAGCCAGCGAGCCGCTTGAAGTCTCCTCCAGGCAGCGAATCAATTTGTCCTAGCTGACAAGCCAGTGTCGAAAATCCTGCCACCGTGGGGACTCGAACCTAGGACCTCCTAGTGAGAAGATCTGCAGTCACAATAGTTAATGCCCCAATTATCTTTTAGCGTTTTTGAAGGTTTATCCCTTCCCTTATACTCCGTGGCACAAGTAATAAAAATCGTGTCGAACCACTACTTTTATGTAGAAATAAATGAGCTATTTTGTATTTTTCGCTATTCAAAAATTATTCATCTTGTTGCCTATAGTTCATAAAGTCATAGACTATTCGAAAATTGATAAAAAGAAAAAGTCAAGTTAACATATGAACTCTGATAATGGAATCAGAATTTAAGTAATTAAATGGGATTTAAAAGCCAACTTGTTAATGCGTAATAGTAGACTTATCTGGGAAAACATACTTGTTTAATGACACTGAGAAACACTAGGTCGGGACATCCGCGATAAGATACATTAAAACCCTTTCAATGAACCACTAGTCTAGAAAAATGTATCGATGGGAGCACCGGCCGCTAAACATCTTTTTAGTGTTACACCTTTGACATTTATATATTTTGACACGTAGCACTTTGTCACATCAACAGTTAACGTTTTGTCACGTATTTCATCACGTCATAGGATTGATTAAAGCCAATGTTCCTTTTGACATTGATGTTTTGTGCCCGATGTTGTTTTTTTTCGTGTTGGATTTCTCTTGTGTTAAGAAAAAGGTTTCAAAATCACAATTCTGTAAAAGTTTAAATGCCAAATAATAAGTGGTGATGTGGATGTATTCTCGTGCATCTAATGCAGCAAATCCTTTTTGTAGTACTCTTATCTTCCCTCGAGCAGTCTGTATCTTCTCCCAGAGATGACCCCGATGCCCTGATGTTTCGCACTCGAAAAAGGCGGTCTACGCGTGTGCAGTTGGCGCATGGCCTCCCCCATCATGCCGTATTCTTTCTTCTACGGCGCGCTGAGGAAGCTGTGACCCCTTGAGATAACCGAGGAAGTTTTCAGTCCTTCGGATGACGTCGTGCATCCAGACTTTCAGGCTTGTTATTTGTTCTTTTAATTTTTTACTTTGTGTAGTCATTTAAATCCTGTTTGTAAATTGACAACTATAGACGCTATAAATTCTTGGCTATCCGGGAGACGCCGCGTCGTTGGCTGCGAGGCTGACGTTTCGCCTGCATTGTCGCGGGCTTCCTCAGGGCAGTGAGGAAGTCAGCGATATGTCAGGCGAATCGTAGGCCTCTCAGCCAACGACGCGACGTATCCCGGAAAGCAAAGAATTTATGGATTCGAGCCGCGGGAGCTTTCGTGTGAACCATGGACACTGTCAAATTAAATTCCCTCTCACAGACGCAAATATTAGAGAATAACAAACCACTTTTGGGAACTTTAATCTATAAAATCATCGATGGTTATAAGGCAATATTTAATGAAAATCGATGTTTTTGTTGTGGGCAGCGATGTTTTGAAACATCGGTCTTTTGTTGTCGATGCCGCATCCTCGTTGCCTACCTGCGTAGGCGGAACTCGCGTGCGACCTTGAGGGAGCCTTCGTACGCACTTGGAATGCACGGCGGTTTAGCCACTTCGGGTTTTGGCTCTTAAAACGGACCCATTCAAGCTCGGGAATCGCAGTTGTTTTACCCCTTCTTTTTTACCCTTTGTCCCTCGTGCTTTGAGGGCCAGATAGACCTTCTGTCACGTGATGGTTGTACCCGTTCGGGTTTGTGGCTTTCGGGTTTAAGGAAGTCCGCCCATGCCCCAAATACGTGGCAGTTTTTTTTTTCCCTTCTGTGTTTGACCTGCCGTGTTTTGAGGACCACTTACACCTACTGTCTCTGGTGGTTTTACCCGTTCGGGTGTGTGTCTCATGTTTAAAGAGGTCCGTATACGTCGCAGTTTTTACCCCTTCTGTGTTTTGGCTGTCGTGCACTGAGAACCACATGCCCGTAATGGTTGTACCCGTTCGAGTTTGTGGCTCTCGTGTGTGGTCCGTGCACGCCCTGGATAGTGGCAATGTTACTCGTTCGGGTTTGTGGCCCTTGTGTTTGAGGGTGCCCGGGCATTCTAATGACATGCCAGTTTTACCCGTGTGGGTTCGAGATCTCATGTTTATTGAAACACACACCTATAACTCGTGACGGGTTGCCAGTATGTGTTTATGACCCTCCTGACGCCGCCTGAATTCAATACACGTAATGTCGAAAATTCTCCACCGGCAGGACTCGAGCGGAGCTCTTGCAAACGACGTTGCAGTGGCAGGCGCGGAGCCACGGGAAGGGAAATGAGGGAAATTTCTTCCCCATAAAATTTTTCAGTAAGTATTAATATCACGAAACTTTCAAGCAAAATTATTTTCGGATTTTCATTCAAACGAATAAAATCGCATGAGCTGAGTGTAGTCTGCGACATTTTACAAAACGTGTAATATGACACATTCGACCAAAGCATTTTGAATTTTCCCTCCCCAAATTTGTCTCTGGATCCCCCCTCCTGGCAGTGGTAACTATATAACCGCTGAGCAGCCGGTGGCTTGTCCCCGGGCGAGAACAGACGAAGAGGATGACGACGTCCGAGGGGTCTGGTCTGCGTCCCGGTGCCCTGGCGAGCGGAGCAGCCGGCGGGCGGCGCTGTCGTCGCGAGCGCTTTCTTTCGTGTTTTGCGCAGGCGACGCTCGCCGGCCGGACGCCGCGCGCTTTTTGTCCGCGTGCGACGGGTGGGGGGGGGGGGGGGGGAGGGGGAGGGCTAGGACACGCAGCGGCCGCACGCTCCGGCTCAACCGCGCGGCCTATTCCCCGCGTTTCATGGCCTGCGGGGGAGAGATTGTACAGGCTGTCTCGGAATAAACGTTGCTGTCGTCTAGGGCAGGGTTGTCCAACGCGCAGCCCGCGGTGCCATTTATTGTGACCCGCGAAAGGTTATTAGTCAAAACTTAAAGTCCTCTAACGAGCAAAAACAGAGCGCCTAACGCGTACGCCCTGTCGGAGTCAACGCCCCCTTTTTCCTAGTAAATTACTAGTAAATTCAGAAATTCAAAATCATCCCGTGTGTTTCACTGCGGCGTTATGCATGTTATGGTCCTTGTTTCAGAACTGCCGGGCTGTGCCGACATCATATTAAAGGTTTTTGTTGTGGCCATCGAAACATTGCAAGTTGGACACCCCTGATCTAGGGCTTGTTTTGGTGGGGGGGGAGGGTTTGAAGTTATTCGCTGTTTGCAAATGATCATGTAGTTGATTGATTGTTGCGTGGTTAATCCCATATGTATAGTACATGTTTTACTGCGTGTGGTGGTGGTGTTTTCCCAAGCTGTGGTGAGATCCGGCGCTGACCTATACGTCCGCGTACGGCGTTTCCTCATCTGGGTATCACCCACCAGCGGGGCACTACTTCAGTCGGGACAAGCTCTAAGCTCCCAGCGTGCAATGAGCATGTGGTCGGAGAACTCATCTAACGAAATTACACGTGTGACATTTGCCGCTGATGGCGAATCGTTGCGAATTATGTCGTAGGTGACGTTCTGACTCAATGATATCTCGTGTACCTGCCAAACACCAATGCAAGACTAATTGCCTATCAATCAGGGGCAAATGTCACATGTGTAACTTTGTTACAGGAGATCTCTAACCATTAGCAAAACGTGATAATGGTGGGTACGGAGGTGAGCAAGTGGATGAGTGAGTGGTGACAAGTCATTTAATCCATTTGAACTACAGATCTAGAAGAGGATCATTGTCTTGAGAGGATCAGTCGAAATAGAGCAATTTTCTAGTCACTGGCTCAGTTTCCTCGCGTCACGTTCATATTCAGTGTTCAATATTGTTTAATATTTAATTAAGAAAAGGCGATCTCGATCTCACTTCCTACTGTTTATATTAAGTTTTCAACAGAATTCACGTTATTCACTGACTCCCAAATTTTCTCATAAAATGTTGGTCCGGACAACAATATTTAATAACAGTTGTAATAAGAAATCATTTCTGACGTAAAAGCATGGGACGATAAGAAAAATGCCTACGTGACATTTTTTACTAACCTCTCATTATCTGGGAAAATGTTTATATGGTAGAAATTGAATTTTCTCGGCAAAACATTTGTTTACAACCAAACGATAAGGTGGCGCCTAATGGTGTAAATTTTATATCCTCTCTCTCTCTCTCTCTCTCTCTCTCTCTCTCTCTCTCTCTTTCTCTCTCTCTCTCTCCCGTTATTACTGCTCTTATTCCGTTTCAATGACTCGTCTACTACGCCATTCATACTACGCACGTGTAGCGTAATCTCAGACCCCACGGCTAATAGCGTGATTCGGATTTCGCCTGCGTCCTGCGGACGCGGTTGCTCATTGGCTCTCAGCCAACCTTTGCATCTTCACAATTGCGCCCGTCGTTTGTCTTTGTTGACGATGACGTCACCGCTGGCCGTAGGAAACTGGCGAGACTTGTATAATGAGGTTTGAATTCCAGCACGTGGTACACAGTGGGACTAGTTGATATCAACTAGTTTGGTTTGGTTCATTCTATCTCGTTTATTAAATCGAAGGAACAGGACGACTCGAAAATGGGTGTTACAATTATGACAAAACTAGCAAAAAGGTTATTCTCTAAAGAAACAATACTGTTTTCAACTCTTATTGGGTGACATACTAATTACTAGGGGGTGGATTTTAATGAAATGTCTTTTTTGACTTTTCATTTTTGAACAATGACGTTTAGTGTAGAAATTCATTTTATGTTATGACGAAACGAAATTACCCATTTTTATGTGTTATGTGTTTTGCATTTTTTTTAAATTTCTACTAATAAGTCATTTTTAACTTTATACGTAATTTTAAAGCATGTTCCGCTGATTTCATCGATTTTTAAATCATTTTAATGGTACTTGCTTCAAACGATACTTACGATGGGCAACAAATGTTCACTACAAAATTCTTGAGTTGCCTATTCGATTTCTTCGATATTGTAATGTCAGTCGTTTTCGGTACAATGTATACTCAGGTTCCTCTGTCATTTCTCGGCACCTTCGTCATTTCGGCCGATTTCGCGATAAAGGCAGAGATTTTCCTTTAAAGAACAGCCCAAACCCAAAGTTTGTGAGCTGAGTTCACTTGGACGAAAGGAGCCTCGATTACATTAGTAACATTCAACAGCTTGAATTCGTCATCTGAAGTGGTTTTGATAAAAAAGTTTACGTCATTTTTCTTTGTTTTAGGTCATTTTCGAAGCAAGTTAGGAGCGTTTTACTGATCTTTTTTGGCAATGGTTTAGGTCATCAAAATCCGCTCCCTACTAATTACTATGGAGTTACATGTATATTAAAAAAGTTGTTTTAAAAGTATTCTCAGTTTTCGATTTGGGGAGGTTCCTCTTATTTAGAATCAAGAAAAAATAAATCACACCTATCTAACGAGACGAAACAAAGAAATCACCTGAAATCGCCAATCATTGGAATAGTATTTTGTCACATCATAGTCCAAATTAGCATCTGAAGTACATTTGATGTGTGTATTCTCCGACTGACTATAGTAGCGTAGCGACTTGTAAGATCGGTTTCGTCTTCGGAGTACAAGGGTTCAAACCCCGATCGCAGTTTGTGTAATTTGTGTTAAACGCATGATATGTTTCGAGCTTCCCTGGCCCTCTTTCGCCATTGCTCCGTCATTCACGTTAAAATTATCATCAACCGTTCGTCTTTTCGTTTACCTTCTCAAATATAAATCTCAAGAGTATGCACTGGGATCCAGGAGCCCATTTATGGTAGAATCGATATTACGAGCCTTAAATTATGAAGTGGAAACTATGCCTCTCTCGAACTTTAAAGGAAGAAGTGAACGTTGAGGTGTTTGGTCTTATCACAGACAGACATTTAAAAAAAATCAAGATGTCTAGGATTTAAAGTTGAGTTTTCTATAGTTATATATGTAGATTTCATTGTTCGTAGTAGCTTGCTTATGATGTAATGTGGTTAATAAGTGAATATTAATTGACTCGGGGCGCGTCAACTACTTAGGTCATTATTGACACCGTAAGTGTAGTTCATGTTATATTCCGGGAGATGCCTGGTTCCTTTCCCGCTGGAACTTGAGATCGGGCGCCGCCATGAGAATCGAAGAATCGTAGTGCGAACGTGAGATCCTTGGAGTCGATTTGCGGGGCGTTCCTGTAATCAGGCAGCGCTCCAGTAGGGATTGGACATCGATGGCGATGTTTTCAAAACATCTTTTTTTATTGAAACATCCATGTTTTAAACATCGGTATATTAAAACTGATGTCTTGTGCTTTAGGTTGTTGCGTTTTCGATATATTGTTTGTGAATGAAAAATTCACATAATTACAATTTTGGAAAAGTTTACATGTGGAATATCTGATGTTATCACTGTCAGTAATGTGTTCGAAGCAAGTGAACACTTGATAATTCTATCTGTATCGAGCAGACGTTTCTCCCGAGATGACCCCGACGTTTTGGTATTTCTAATGTTTTTCTTTGTACTTCGCACACAAAGAGGTCAGCTCATGACACGTGGGCGTAGTGTCTCCCCCCACAGGTTCAGGACTAGACCTGTGAGATGACTCTGGGCGCTCCGTCTTTCAAATTCAGATTTTTCCTTTGTCCTTGTTATTTTTTAGCTTTATTTTCAGTCATATCTTAATTATAAATTAGTAAGCACTCCTCCTGTCGAATCAAATTTTGTAGCGCACGCATTTAATACTAGAGGCTTCTAAACCAACTTTCAAATATCGTCGGTTTTCGGTCAATGTATTACGAACATCGATATTTTAATTTTGAACATCGCTTTAACATCGATGTCGCATCACTATGGACTATGGACTCTCCAATCTCTCCATTCGTCTAGTAACGTGTGTAGTAGTGTATTGTAAGTAAGATCAGGTGTAGTAAGCAAGGGGAGAGGAAAGGCCAAGTATTTGTTGGGATACTGCTCGGCTATCCGGCTGGTATTGATCGGAGAAACCACGGAAAACTACCAATTGGAACAGCCGGCCTCTGAAACTCTCCTCCAGACGGCGTTTGAATCGGACCCATAGCTATACTTCGATTTATGCAACTCTGCCCATGGAAGGTATCAGCTGCTGATATTTCACCCATCTCAGAGCTTGAACGTCACCATAGTGACGTCACTATGGTAACGTTCAAGCTTTCTCACTATGGTGGCGTTACTATGGTAACAACAAGCTCCCTTACTATGGTGACGTCACTATATTAACGTTCAAGCTCCCTCATTATGATGACGTCACTATGGTAACGTTCAAGCTCCCTGACGATGGTGAAGTCACTATGGTAACGTTCAAGCTCCCTCACTATGGTGACGTCACTATGATAACGTTGAAGCTCCCGATTGGATGAAACCGTCAACAGCTGATACCTACCAGGGGCAGAGCTGCGAAAATCGCAGAATAATGTTGGAAATCGGCCACCGGCGGGCCTCGATTCCCAGGCCGGCCCGGTCGTCGATATGGTGGAGGCGACGGCGTTGGCGGCGAGCGTCGCCAGGTGCCGGTGCCTGGTGCTGGGGAGAGGGGGTCGCGCGGCGGCTCGGGCGGAACCGCGAGCGGAGAGCCCCTTGTTAGCGCGGGAGGGGCGGTGAGGCGGTGGGGCGGTGACGTGACTGGCGCGAGGCGCATCCGCAGGAGGCGAAAGCAGAGACACTCCAGTGGCACGCCCGCCCGCCCGCCCCGCTCAGCTCCGCTCCGCTTTCGATTTCTTCTCAGTCTTCTTCCCCTTATCCCGCCTCGCCCCGCCCCGCCCGCCCCGCTCCGCCAGGCCGCCCAGCCACCCCGCCGCTCCACCCCGTCTTGCCCCCCCGCCCCGGCCCGTTCCGTCCCACCCCGTCCCACCCCGTCCCAACCTGTCCCACCGTGCCCCGTCCCCCTGTCCTGCCACCCGCCCCGTCCCGCCCCGCCCCGCCCCGTCCCGCCCCGCCCCGCCCCGTCCCGCCCCGCCCCGTCCCGTCCCGCCCCGCCCCGTCCCGTCCCGTCCCGTCCCGCCCCATCCCGTCCTGTCCCGCCCCGCCCCGTCCCGTCCCGCCCCCCTCTCCGCCCTCCCTCACCACCTCCCCCGCCGCCCCGCCCAATTCCGTCCCGTCCCGCCCCGCCCCGCCCAATTCCGTCCCGTCCCGCCCCGTCCCGCCCCGTCGCGCCCCATCCCGTCCTGTCCCGTCCCCCTCTCCGCCCTTCCTCACCACCTGTCCCGCCCCATCCCGTCCTGTCCCGCCCCGTCCCGTCCCGCCCCGCTCCTCTCCTTCCCACTGCCCTGTCCCTCTCCGCTCCGCGCGCTCGTGTTTTATGGATTGTCGCTCTTTTTTTGCCGAGGAGCCCCGCTCTGCCACGTGACTGCCCCCTCGCCCTCCTTGCTACTGACCCGCGCCACCTCCACATTAATTTGATCGGTTTCCCCTCCACAGAACCCCTGTGGGGGAGGGGATTTATTTTCTATATTGGATGCGACGTTGAGCCACTGCCTCGCGGTTTTAGTAGCTACAAGGGGGAGAGGTCTAAATAACTAACTAAAACAAAATTATTTTTAGCTAAATCTAATTGTACAAATAATAAATATTGTGCCCTTTCATATACGTAATTTGTGTATGTTTCTTTAATACTAAATAATGTATTGTAATGCTTTTCGTATTGTCTTAGTTAATTGTGTTTATTTTATTTCCATATACTTTATTCATACTTTACTCATATTGTTTGTCATTACTACTCCCACTACACTGCACTTCAAATTGTAGGTGTCGGGGGGGGGGTTGTGCTCCCTTGAAAATTCCGTAAGGAAACCCATAGCTTCACGTAATAGAACATTTTTGAAATGTGTAAATGTGTTCAATTACTGATTTTCTTTTTTTAAACCTGACAATTTTGGCAACCCCGAATGAACGAGATATTTTGGAGAGGTGCTCTTCAAACATCTGGCAGCCCTCTAAATGGTTCAACATAAAATTAATTGTATTTATGAATTCTTTCCTTACAGTTATAATTTCATTATCCATATAGATTCCATTTATTTGCTAGTATAATATGTCTTATGTGCATAAAAACAAAACCGTTTAATGGAAAAAGAGGGCCCAGATGTGTAGTTGCCCCCACCCTCTTCTTTTAGACTGCGCACACGTATGCTTCAAATGTTACGTGACGCCTTCATACACATTCCTTAGGAGGGAAGTAACGCCGGCAGCCCCATGTAGTGTGTAAAAAATCCTCTAGCTTAAAATAAGCCGCTGAGCTACATTTAGATGGCCTGTATCGTCGCCCGAGTAATAAGCGCAGCGAAAGCGTACGAAAGGAGCGTAGCGAAATGTGCGTGGTCGGACGGAAGAGCAGGCCTCATGGCCTGAGTCTCGCCACGTAAAATAAGGCATCATTGAATTGAATTGAATTGAATTGAATTGGGAAGCGTGACCTCTCTGGCGCTCCGTTGCTCCAGTCTTCTGCGCCTCTCCACCCACGGCCCCGCCTTCCGCTGCCTAGGTTGATTGATTGATTAGAGTTTCCAGGCGCGACAACTGCTGTAGTGATTAGTCCCGTTAGGGTAACAAATGAATGTATCATCCCAAGAGGTGGCGAACTTCCTCCCCCGCATGGAGGCGACCTACGTCGACTTGCATTTCCCCGACCAGGTATCTCCCCCAGCGTGGCACTGCCCCAGCCTCTAAGCTTCCGACCCGTCTCCCGGCAGTGTGGTAGCGTAATGCACGTTAGTGTAAGTGTGTGTAAGGGATGAATATAGGGCAAGGAAGAGGTAGTAAAGGACAGTGGTCCGTTTGTTAGGGTTCTGCTCCGGCATTCGCCTGGTGTTGATCGAAAAAAGAACTGGGAAAGTCTACCAAGGGGCAACCCTTTACATTTTGTTGCTGCTGCCAGGTAAGCTGCTGCCTACCCACCAACTGCTTCCCTTGGCTCCCCACTTGTCTACCCCTCCCTTAGTCGCCACCCTTCTCTTCTTCCCCTCTCCCTTCCCCTCCGAAAACACCGCTATGCCCTAACCCTAAATATTGCCCCGTCATGTCCCCTTCCCTTCTAGGGGTGGGCGATTATTATCAAAAAGAATTGCTTAATATCAAACTGGTTAATTTTATTACTCGATTTATGTGCTTCGATTAATCGACATTCATTATTTAATTATTCTAATAATTATCTAATGTTCCACGATCGACCACTAATGAATTGTTTAGAAACAGTAACACCAATAACTATAATCTAACGTAGGACTCTTGTCACATTTCTAGGGAACTCTCATTTTTATCTCAAGCCAAAATTAAAATATCAAAACATTTGTAATGACTATTCATGGTACGAGTGTTTCTCATCTCTTTTGTTTGTTTCTTATTTTTCTGTTCTCGGAAAGAGAGAGACATAATGTGAAGCCGTTAATTAAGTTTGTTGGTAGAAGCTAGAGTTCTATTAATTAAAGAAAAGAGCTAAAGAGATGTACTACTTTTATATTTTTGGGACTGAAAAAGTATGTTCTGGATTACAATATTCGAGCTAAATAATTGGAAAAATTGATCGATGTATAGATCAATCGTTGTAAAAATAATTGAATTCAATTTTTCGATTAACCATATAAAATGATTGTTTTTGCACTAATACTGATTAAATCCCCTATTCCAACTCCCTTCCCATTGAGCTTCGAACATTACATCTTTGGGATGCTGTTTAATTTTTCCTCGTTGCAGGACTAAGACCCCTATCTATACGTTATAAATTAATCCATAAACTAATTAACGACATTGGGGGGAATTAATACATTGTACACAATACTAGACTTGTTTCGCCATCGCAAGACCACCCTTGAAATCCCAAACGTTCCGCATAATTTTCAAGTTCTGTTAGAAAATCTGGAAGAACCTCCGGAAAACGTTTTATGATTGAAAGAGATTGTTAAAACGTTCTTGTTGCCTTCCTGCTCGCTGCTTTCAGAGTGGAAGCCAAGAGAGATTTTCCAGACCCTTTCGATTTCATTGGAGTCTTTCTTAGTTCCGTGTGTGCAGATCACTAGAAATCCCTGCAAGAACATCGGTCAGTGTGCTTGCAATATTTTTTTAAAATATCTCTTTGTTCGACATACATAGTCCTCTCAAGGGATTGATGATTATGTAAATACATATGCAATTTTTCAATAGCTAAAAGCAACAGTACAATAAGGCCGTTTGAAACGTAAAACATAAAAATTAGAAACGAAGGGTATCCAGGAAAAGTACTTCAATAAAACATAATAATTTTTGTTTCTTTGATACTTCTTTCAAAATTTTCTTATGAACTATATATTTTTAAAATTTAACGTACTAATTAGTTTTTAAATGTTCGAAAATTAATTTTAGCAATACCTCCCCATACAGGACATGCATGTGCCTGCAATATAGCACGTGTGTTCCGGTGTCGGTTTCCCGTTCGTTCCATTTCCGGAAGAGGCTCTAGATTTCCGGTGTTGCCCTCTGCATCTTCCCGCCGTCTGGGGAGCCATCTGAATTTATCGCCGGGCAAATGTCGGTCAAGGAAGCTGAGTTATATGGTGATGGAATATTCGATGAGGTGTTCACATGTCGCCCGGTAAGAAATACATGGAAAGTAATTTCGGGCGCAGAAAACGTGTTTTACAAAATGATGAGAACAAATGGTTCAGATGTCTTTTGTCCAGCTTCGTTACCGATCAGCAGTTTGACTATAATTTCTGTTGTTACGAAGCGTAATAATCGTTATCGTGTGCCGATTCAATTAGTATAGTGATTAATATCACCGGTTAGAAAATCTACTGTTTTAGACCCAAGAGATGATTAAAGCAAATTTGTAAATTATTGGAATTTCGGAGCGAATAAAGAAAGTGTCAAACGGGAGTGCGTCAAAGTTTTATGGCTCTTTCCTGATTCCGTAGTGCAAACTTTAGACGTATTTCCAGCTCAGCACGTCATGACCGCCATCGATCGGTGGTGCTTTGAATCTCCGGAGAGTGTAATGCGTTTTTAAATTTGTAAAGGTCTTTAAAAGTGATGTTCCAATGAAATAAAGGGCGCGTCGGAGTTAAAAATCAATACGTAAAATGTTCATCGATTGGCACCCGTGTCTCGGAGACTAACGGATAAAGGCATTAATTATAAGTAGTAAAATTAATGGTATTCAGCTTTTACTTCTGAAATGACGTCAGATATTTTAAATAAGCACTGTCTGCAAAAAATATTTAATTTTTTAGCCTCCATTTCCTATCATCGCAAAGCTCTGTTAGACCGCCAAGACATTCGTTTACAAAACATAATAATTACTTTTTTGCCTCAATCTGAAAGGAATGCCTTTGACTTGACGGGTAACTTTTTCTATTCTTTTGTATTGGACGTTGTATTGACGCGTGGTGAAGGACATCAGACATCAACATTCCGTTTCTCTTTTTCGTACCTATAAAACTGTTTATGATTCGCCATACGAATATTTCTCCTGTGTAGTGAATATATATATATATATATATATATATATATATATATATATATATATATATATATATATATCTCCGCCATACACGATCATTTCGAGGCAAAAGTTTATCGTAATATTCGTGATAATTAGGAAACAATTTGCACGTCTGATCAACAAATTGTATTGCAAAAGAATGTTTCAAGTCCTAAAGACACTGATTTTTTCGCGTTCCATTAATCCTTTCGTATTACTGTCAATATTCTGTAGTGTCTTGAAGAATAGTAGAAAATCTTTCTCGCAAACTCTCATAAACAATTTGTCAATGTTTTAAACACATCACACTTATTGACAGCCGTAAGTTTTTAACGTATTGCAGATCTAGTGATTTGATTGATTGATCTAGTGATTGCGGGTGGTTCAACGGCTAAGGTCATTGGTTCCGTAAGTGTAGTGCATGCTTTTTGCTGGTAAGGTGGCGGTGATCTTGCCCCTCCCTGACTGCCGAGATTCGGCGCTGACCTACCTCGGTTTGCGGGAATTTTCCTCAGGAAGTATCTCCCACCAGTGAGGCAAGGCCCCAGCCAGGACAAGCTCTAAGCTCCCAACTTGTCTTCCGTCAAGGGTGGTAGTGTAGTGCATGTAAGCGCAAGTGTGCGCAAGTAAGGGTGAGGATAGGAGAAGGAAGAGAAAGGAAAGATAGCGCACGGTTCCTGACGCGTTTGGTAGGGTACTGCTCCGGCATTCGCCTGGCGTTGATCGTAGAAATCATGAAGAACTCCCGATGAGAGAAGCCGGCTGCTGGAATTCTCCTACAGACAGCGGTTGAGTTCGACCCGAGAACGTAGCTATTGTCGAAAACACGCTGTGGTCGGTATTCGAACCCTAGGCCCGCTGGCGAGGGATGAAGAAGCGGAGGCGACGGCAGGGAGCAGCTGGCGGGCGGGGGCTGACGATTTTGTGGCCGCCTCGCTTCCCGTTAACGCTCCGTGAAGGCCGCGCTGGCGCCCATAAAGGGGTTTACGCTCCTCCCCCGCAGTTGGCTCCGGCGCACTCACTTTATGCCTCCGCAGCTGCTTGCGCTCTTCTTGGCTGACTCGTCGGAAAAGCCAGAGCAATTGAACTGTTTTAAACGGTCACGCGCTGAGTCCTGGCAGAAGCTCTTGAATTGAAATATTCGTGGCTTCAAAAGCACTTGAATTGAAATATCCATTGTTTTAGTATGAAGTTTCTCTTTGGGGTTTGAAATATTCGAAAGGTATAAAGCTGGGTTATTTATACAAAGTAAATAGTAATAGACTTGTTTGTACGAAAACACTGGACTTGACAAACACACTGCTGCTATTGGACCGATGCAAATAAAACCTATTCAACAGTTTTGAATTTCGGAAAATCACCTTGTGAAAATATTCATAATTAATATTTGTTATAATACTTTTAAACATAAATAATGTTTATTATTATAATTATTTATTTTTCACTGATTCATTATTAATTATTTACCTTCAATACGGAGTTCGACATACATTGCATAACTTACCTGGATACCTGGCACCGAAAGGATCCTGGATACGAGGGAAATATGAAAAGAGTTTAATTGTGCTACATGTTATCTTATGTAGGGAATTATAAGAGAGAATTATGAATCGGGATTATGGTACGGAAATATGAACAGAGAAACAAAAGTCAAGTTAACAACTATTTAATTACTAAAGAAGTGAATGTGAATAATTAAAATTACGTAAAAAATAAAATCATATATGTATCACGGACATTAACTGATTCTAATGATCTCCGGCAAAAAATATACCCTTGAGCTTTTTGTCGCTGCTTTATCATAATAACACTTATAGAGCCCTTGGTGCATAAATAACTATTCATTCAGATAAGCAGAAACCCAGCAGCTAAAGACATTCCGGTCCTGGGAAATCGCGGCGCGGTCGCGGTTTGGCGCCGGCTGAGCGGGCGAACGCAGCCAGACGTAAGCGTTACGCGGACGCGTCCCGTAAGCAACGGAGCGGCCCAGCAGCCGCGCGCCGGTCCACCTCCGGCTGGCCAGCAGCTGGCCGCCCGGGGCGGGCACGCGCGCGCGCCGCCGCCTATTTTCTGCCTCGGCCGCCTGGAACGCGTCCAGCGCTGCCCTCGCCGTCATAACACAATCGCCGCCCCCCACCCCAACCCCCGCCCCCGCCCCGCCCCGCAGAGCATTGTTGCGGAACGCCGCGACGGCCCAGTCACCCACATCCGACGCTCGCCCTCCGCGCGGTTACCTAAGCTACGGATGGTGTAATGCGGGGACTGGTTCTGGTTTGGTCGTGGTTCCGTGGAGTCTCGTTAATTACATATTTGTTTGAATTTTTGGATTGTACGAAATCTTGGATTGTTGAGATCAACAAATTGTTGCTATCGACGGATTGTTGGTATCTACGAATTGTTGGAATCCACGGATTGTTGGTATCCACGAATTGTTGATATCCACGAATTGTTGGAATCCACGGATTGTTGGTATCGATGGATTGTTGGTATCGATGGATTGTTGGTATCGATGGATTGTTGGTATCGATGGATTGTTGGTATCGATGGATTGTTGGTATCGATGGATTGTTGGTATCGATGGATTGTTGGGATCGATGGATTGTTGGGATCGATGGATTGTTGGGATCGACGGATTGTTGGGATCCTTGGATAATTCGAATTTTCTATAGTAAAACGATTATTAAAATCATTCCATTTGAATTGTGATGGCAATATTTATGTGTTGTATGTCTTCTTCGTTACTTATTAGTAGTTGTATATTCCCTATAATATGTTTTCTTATCTTTGCTTTTGTATGTCTTTATGTTCTGTATAAACACAGTCACCGAGAGAAAGCTCATTAGCTGGAAATAAATATTAAATTAATTTTTTTAACCAGTAATAAATTTCTGTTTAGATTAATAAATTCGTTTTAATTTAAAAAACAACATCCGCAGAACTGTTTTTTAATCTACTAGCTGTTGACTATCATAGGAACTTATGATTTTTTGCCCCCTCACCCAACAACAGAGTATAAGAGAACGCTACTCTAAGATGAGTTTCGCTAAGAAATCAAACAAGTTGAAAAGATATAATCCTTTCAGCTAATGAAACCATGATGATGACGACACATTTTCCTTGAAATAAGACTTCTAAAAGAGTCCTTAATTTTCAAAACGTATTGTGTATCCTATCTACAATTTTTTTTTTAAGGTATTGGTTTTATGAAAAATAGGTGTAATTTTTCCTACAAGTTGTATAAAATAACGTAAACGTTATTCATCACTGCTTTCCTCTCGCATTTAAATTGCGAGGAATCTGTTCAACGTACGAATTGCTATCTCAAAGTAGTGCCAGCACCTACTTGATTAACCGCGCGATAGTACACCTGTCCGAATAGTGCTCCTACCTTGACAACACGTAAGAGGCAGCATCCAAATTAATTGGGCATACAACGAAAACTTCGGTGGCGAGATCGCAGTCCGGCGAATCGAGTTCTACACCCGTTGTGGTCATTGTGTGAAAGTATCTTCACTCACTTCAAGTGATTCTGCTCGTCGAAGGTTTCTCGCTTCTGACTCAATTATCTTCCTCCCCAATCAGTTTTTCTTACTTCCAACGTCCTTTCTCTTCTTGCGGTCAGCGCTCGCTGTTAATACACGAAGTCATTTTAAACGTGTTCTGCACTTAGAGAAACATTCGAGTGGACTCTACTAAGAACTTTAAGAGAAGGATTCAATAATAATGGCCCTGTTGAAGCGAGACATTTATGACAAAATAGCTGTTTAAGGAATGTCTTTTTATTGAAATATTTTTTGTGTTCCCATCACATTATTTATTTATTCCCTTTCATATTAATCATTGTTTTATCGTCAAAACCAGTAATTGTGACTATGTTCCTTCATGAAAGTGCGATTAGCACATCGTATGCTGCCCTTAATATTTTCAAAAGTTCGGAAATCTAGGTGTCATGTTCTGTGTAACTAATTTCATCATTTTTTTTGTCAGTAATATATGAATTTTATCGAAATTACGGTATTATATTATTGTCTTTTTAATGAACTATGTACATACTATTTCATTTCTTCGCATCTCTGCAATTGCTTTAGCAATCTCTTTTTTTTATGGGAATGTGACGTTTAAACACCCAATCAATTATCTGAATTTTGCGAGATCGATATTTCTAAAATTTCCAATAATGAAAGAAGTAGAAGGAAAAAGTCGCGCGCATTAAGAGACTGGAGATGTTGGGAAGAGGGAGGAACAAGAGGAAGTTTTGTATAGAGATACTTCAGCGACTCAGGACGGTCCATTGCTCGAGGGCATTCGTAAAGGATGCTGGCAGAAGCTATCGGCTAACTTCGGGCGTTGATGGTGTTTGTGTGTGTGTGACCTCAAACTCTATATTGATTCATCCGAATTGAAGGGGAACACGTCTCTTTTTAAAGTGGGACTCGTGAGGTGGTCACGTACGTGTTCTCTTCAAAGGACGAAACTCAGGGTACCCATACGTATGAAACTAAGTCGGAACAGCTCGTGTACTACGATTTTAAGGCGCCCTGTGACTTCTTGTACTCTTCAGGAAAAAGTTTGGAAGCTTTCATTTTCTCTTCAGTAGCGCTTATAGGGATTAAACCAATGTTTTAAAACTGTTCCTCCTGTTTATCTCGTGTGTACGTGTGTGAGTTCGGCTAAATTATATCTTCATTAGAATTTCAGCTTTTTAATTTTCTGTTCGTAATAATGTACTTCTCCATCGACTTAAAGCGATCAAAGGAACGCAAAGTACAACTAACGGCAGGATTTTGTTGAGGATTTAACAATGTTAAGAACAGTCGAAACAAATGGGTTGTAACTAAATATGGTGTATGCGTATTATTGTAAGGAATGGTTTTACGAGATTATTCCAAGAAGCGGTATTTCTTGTTTTGTGATTTTTTCTTACAAGAAGATGGTATTACAAAAAAATAAGCGATAAACAATGCTGAAAATTCAAATAATAGACTCGGATAGTATTTGCTGTTCATCCGTCTAATGGCGTTAACAACTAGAATGGTGTACACTAGACGTCGTTTAAAATAAAACATCTTTTAAGTGGGAGAATTAGGCTGTTTATAAGATAAATGTAAGTTATAGAAATACACTGCCTCGTAGGATAATGAATCAAAATACCCAACAATTGTGTACACTGTCGTGAGTCGTGTTTTGACGCTCTTGAAGCTTCTCAGAAGACCAGTAGTTTTTATAACGTATTTTCGCTTTTGCTGTTTCGAAACTTGCAAGGAAAATGAGCTAGTCGTAAAATGTATTGTCATTAACGATCGGAAACTGGAAAAAGATAAAATCCCCTGGGTTTCTAATGGGAAATCCACTCCATATTAGACAGCTGCGGAAGTAATCTAAGAATTGTCATTACGTAAAACTCAACCCAGATTACTTCCTGAAGCAAGTATTAAGATCTTCACTCTCATCTTCGTAGTACATATCCTAGTGTGCTGGTATTGAATTTCATTTACTTCTTACAGATACGCGATTACTAAAGACGTTCACTTTGACAAAGGTGGCTCAGGGCATCTACTGATATCACAGAAGTGTCTCTGAGAGTGTGGCGGCCGGCTGCTCTGATCAGTAGTTTTCCGTAGTTTCTCCATACAACACCAGGCGAATGCCGGAGCAGTTCCCTAACAAAATAGCCACGGATCGCGCGGGTTCATTCCTTCCTATCGTCACCCCTTACTTACATACACTTACACTCACATTCACTACACTACCACACTTGTTGGGATACCATTAGAAAGATTAGAGCTTGTCCCAGCTGGGCCTGTGCCACGCCGGTGGGAGATACCTGGTTGTGGAAAATCCCCGCAAGCTGACGTAGGTCGGCGCCGGATCTCCCCAGCCCACGGGAGGAGATCACTGCCATCCCCAGCGATAAAAACACGCACTACACTTTCGGCACTAGCGACTTTAGTAGTTGAATAGCAGTTATCTCAGAATCATCAAACAATCAATCCAAAAGAAGCTGAAGGTCCATCAATGTCTGCATATTGTACGTGACAGCGACTGAATTCGACCTACCACTCTAGCTAATGCCGAAAATCCTGTCACCGTCGGGACTCGAACCTAGGAACTCCCAGTCAGATTCAAATCAGTTGATGCCCTGAACCCGGCATACCTTCAGCCGTTGTTCAATCCCCTAAGGGATGTTTGAATATTCCAAGGCGTAATGTAGGGAGCTGGTTCGGGGACACACTCCCTCTGATTATCAGACTCCAATTGGTGGATATATTATTGATTGATTCTTTTGTGTGTTCCCGGCACGTCAACTGTTATGGCCATTAATTCCGTAAGAGTAGTCAGTGTTAAATCGCGAAGGGGGATGGTGTTCTCGAATAGTTTGTGAGATCCGCCGCCAACATTCACATCAGCTATCGGAGGGACTATATCCTCCCCACCTCCCCAGTGGAGCATCTCGGAAGCCGGGGGAAGTTCTTAGCTCCCGACTGGCCTTCCGACATGTGCGGTGAGAGCAGTCGGCTTGCACGTTTAATCGGAAACGTCAGAAGAAACCCCTGAAATCGTACAAAACATATAGAACATTTCCAGAACTACTCAGGTCGAGATCGAATCCAAGATGTTCCAGTCAACAGTACGCTCGACGACAAGAAGGAGGTAATATAATACTTTCTGAGGGCCGAATTCACAGTAGACAGCTGTGGTATAAGGAAATCCTTAAGCAAAAAGCGATTGCTTAAAATAAGTGAGCACTTACGGAGGTCCGAGGAGAATTTCGTAGGCGTTCCTTGTAAGCACGGAATGACTAACTTCGTTGAGTGTTCGGAAACGTGACAATGTGTCATTTGCAACGGCTGTTAAGTAGTTCTGTGACCGCAACTAGGAAGACCTTGGAGAGTAGCAAAGGGGAAGAAGACAGTGCATGGAGAGAGGTAGACAGGTGAGAGAGAGGATGGAGAGTGGCAGAGGGGAAGGAGAGGGAGGATGGAAAATGCCGGGGGAATGAGAAAGTAACAGAGGGAAGGAGAAAGTTGGGGAGGAGAAGGAAAGTGAGATAGGATAGGAGACTGGAAGAATGTTGAGAGGAGGAAGTGGCCTCGGCAAAGACTTTAACTTTTTCCAGATCACGGTGCTGCTCTGAAACCAGCTTGTTGGCAGGCGTACGGATTCCTTTGTTTCACAAGTGTAAAATTTTACACGGTCTTCCCTGTTTATTAAGTCATTTTTCATCATTTTTCGTCGGTACAGAAAAGATACGGAACAGATGGTGTAATATGTACGAAAAAATGATGCATGCTTCATTTTCCGGTAGAGATTTCATCCAGTTTGACTTTGCGCCCCTGGTGTTACTCTTTTAAATTTTCTCTTGTTTGCTATCCGTGTGGTTCGTTTTGTTCCTTTTCTACAGTGTCGAGAACGTTCAAATATGCTGAAGTGTAATGTGAAGTGATTATGAAATGAGAAATGAAACATACAGTGCTCTAATATCTCGTTCCGTGCTGAGTCCTACTATAACCTGACTTACTTTGTTATGTTCAACTGATCTTCAGCACTTTTTGCGACGTTCTGAGGAAATATTTTTATGATGAATGCGTGCAGAAAACGTAATTACCGTGTAAAACGCTCCTTGTCGTTCATGCAGTTTAGTTTCCGAAACAGTGCCGCTCTCCATCCACACTCTTTATCTTATCCCACTCTCCTTTCCCTCCGCCACATTCTAATTCCCCCTGACATTCTCCATCCACACTTTCCTTTCCCTCTTCCATTCTCTACCCACCCTCTCCTTCCCCTCTGCCACCCTCCATCCTTTCTATCTCTATCGCTCTCCATCCACTCTCTTCTTCCCCTTTGCTGCTACTCCCCAACGTCTCCATAGTTGCAGTCACACAATTACCAAACAGCCGCTGCACTTTCCTCTATGTCCTCCTTTCCTTTCATCCATTTTCTGTACAGAAAAAAAATATTAAAAATCGACCGTGTAAAACGAACTCAAACTCTGAATCTGTGACCCTTGATGTTCCGACGGTCGGCCAAGCGTCTCGGCCGAAGCGCCCACCACTCGCGCCTCGCGCTCCGCGACGCGTCTGTTCCAGCCGACCACGCCCACCCTTATCGCGTCGCGCGCGCGCGCGTGCTCCTGTCGCGTCAACTCGCGCCCCCCCCCACCAACGCGCGCGCGTGCTTCAAGTGGGCGGGAGCGGTGCGGGCGAGAAAGAAACAACGGGCGGCGGCGGTCGCGAACAAAGGCCGAACGCGCGGCGCGAGAACGAGGCCCACCTGGGCGCGACGGCGGTCGCTCGGGAGGGGGGGGGGAGGTTGATGTCGGCTGCGATGCGGTCTCTTGGTTCAATACAAAGGGGATAACCTGAGCCCGGCAGGCCTGGCGGTTATCTTGCCTAAAATAGGCAAGCGAAGTGGGATTTATTTTGAATGAAATTGGTATGGAAAAAGACATTTATTTTGGCTAAAATAGAAATTCAAAAGGGTATGTAAAATGCGGCAAAAAGGATATATGCTCAAAATAATTACGAAAGCGGTTGAAGGTCATACCTACGATGCTTTGTTCGTGTCCTCAGGACGGCATTCGTTGCGTCAGAAGAAAGCCTTGTCGGAATCAATGAAAGTAGCAATCCTAGAATCCTGACTGCTGTTACTTTCTGCCAGCTGATCGTACACTTTTTTGTTCCTAGAGTCAGAGTTCAACACTTCCTTTGTGATGTCGCACCTTCTCCTATAGAGGAAGGCAAAATACTTGTGTCATAGTGCTCAACCGTCGCCCACGTTTTGCAGTTTGCAGCTCAAGCTGAATTTATATGAATATCAGAGGGAATGAGAAAATATTGACGAAAAAGGAAAAGACAAAAACAAGCAAAATACTTAAAATATATGCGTGGATGCTAAATTAATCAACAAAAAACAAAATAAAAATATTTTTTTAAATAGTCCCAGAAGTTGCGTTAAGTGATTTCAATTGTTAAAAGTCTTAAACTAGTGGAAATAATAATACAAATGCCTTTTTCCAAATTTCCGAGCTCTACGAATAACAGAAAGAAAGGGTTTCTAAGGGTTTCTTTCTACGTACAACTGATGGTACACAGATTCAATCCAGGCGGTATGTGAGTTAGTCCGAAAAGAAAAGAGAATGTCAATATTGAAAAGTAGTAGAAATAAACTAATAATGCGACTCAAGACTATGCATACTTGCGTAGTAGAAATTTCACTCATTCCTGCTCTGTTAACTCAAATACTGACTCAAATACCTGACTGATTCAGTGTTGTTCAATAATGCGACTTGCTAAACATCGTCTATAGCTGATGATTTGCTAGCCTTACATTTACAGACTTGTTTTGTTTTGGGGTGTTTTATTTCAAAACATAAACTCCTGAATTTCTAGATTTTCAGAAAGTCACTGTAATTTGTAAGAGGTTCTTGGTGATTTAACGACTGCAAACCTCTTACGTGGAAGATTCAAGACGGTCAGGGGTTCGAGTCCCCCTTATGGTTGGGGCTGCCGCAACCGTCTGCACTGAAGTGGTCGGCTTATTTTGTTTCATTATAAATTCAATATATTTTGTATTGTGTATTGCGTAGAAGTTTCCGGCTTGCGTCACACTGGGAAAAGGTCACGTTCACCGCGATTACATCTTTTGGATAAAACTGCATGTTACGCTTTCCCGTCCCGGTCAATCGCATTGTTTCGCGCTTTTTCCGCTCGGGGCGCAAGGCGCTTTCCAAGGAAAGTCGCGGGCTCCACATGTGTCGAGTCATCCTCTCCGGGTTGGCATCGCGCTGAATAATGGACCAGTGTTGCAACCGGCGAAACGTGTGAATTGCCGCGCACGTTCACTGAACGCTACGAGTCGGTAGCTTTCCTGCATCTCATATTGTAAATATGAACGTGACGCCTACTTTTGGTTGCGCGGTAACCGCCACTGAAATCGCTTGTGGTGTTTCAAAAATGAAATTACGTAAATTAGGAAGAAACGTTATCTGAAGATTTTTTTTGTAATATTGTAGTATAATATTAACTAAAGAATTATTTTTTGAATTTCAATCGTGAGCTGCGAGGGCGTAAGTGGTGCAGGGGTAACTGCTCGCTTCCAGCTGGAACACTGGTTCGATCCCCGTCCGTTTCTTGACTGTTTCCTTTCCTCCTCACGTTCTACCTCTATTCGATTCCTGACCGTTCCCCTTCCGTTTGCAGTCCTTTCTCGGTCCGGTTCAAATAAAATTTGCGGAGGACCGGTCGGATAGAACCTTGTCATTCTAAGGACGCAAAATATTTCAGTCGTGGTTTTTACTATCATTGTACAGAAGATGCTATAAAATGAAATCGGGAAATCACAGGATGATAAAACTACGCGGATAATATCATCTCCAATTGGCTGACTGGTGTAAGTAATCAATCCTAATTGGTTCTTTTTTCACGAGTTGAATTCTTTTATTTTTTTAATTTTTACTTCTGCGAATTTGCCATTTGTTCATTTTAGAATGTTTATTACAAAGTATCTAAAATCACAAAACAAATAATAACTATGACTAATTTTAAATGTTAAGTAAGCCAAAACTGTTGTGTTTCTCTTAATTATGTATGTACATTGTGCAGACTGATAATTCATTAGTGCGCTCGTTCAATTTCCTCTCGTGTATTTCACTTCTCTTTAATACTGCAGCTGAGGTCTTTGTTCAACGCCTTTGTCACGAACCATGGGACGTTTCAGAGGTTTTTCAAAGTTTTTGCTCCGAATCTAAGAGGAATTTCTAATTTCGATTTGCTGGCAGAACCCGATTACTCAATACCATAGTATGCTTTATAAATGGTTTTATAAATTCCTTGTAAACAAGTATTTTGTTGAATAACGAAAGTTTTTAGTTTCGCTTGATGAACCACGATAATTTTAATACTTTAAGTTGGGTTTTTCCTCTTAATTTTGAAATATCTTTCCCAATTTACACGTTTATCTAAATGTAGCCCAAAATATTTTTCACCGTTTCAGATTCGACGAGTTCTGTTTTGTATAGAAGGGTCGTCCAAATTGAATGAATTCTCTAAAAGTAGCCCAAGACATTTCAGAGTGTATGAGCTCTGTTTTGTGTAGAGCGGTCCAAAATGAATGAGCGGCGATGGGCGTTTGTTGTCGTCTCCCACGCGTGGCGTGGCGTGGCGTGGCGTGGCGTGGCGTTTTCGCCGAGATGGGGAGGGGGAGAGGGGGGCAGCTATTGTTGCGACGCAACGCTCAAAACACACGACCATGCACAAGGCGAGATTCGAACCCACGATGCTTCGACCCAAGATCGTCACAGCACTACTGCCTTAGCGATATCGGCTACCCTGATCGGTACTGTTTTGTATAGAATGGAACAGTCGTCCAAATTGAATGAATTCTCTAAAACTAGCCCAAAACATTTCAGAGTGTATGAGCTCTGTTTTGTGTAGAGCGGTCCAAAATGAATGAGCGGCGATGGGCGTTTGTTGTCGTCTCCCACGCGTGGCGTTTTGGCGTGGCGATCCTTTCTGCGTGGGCGGCGGGCGAGGGGGGGGCGGGAAGCTGTTGTTGCGCCGCGACGCGCAATGCGCTCGTCCTTGACTGTCGCCGCTTGTTTACGCCCGCGGGCGGCTGGGTGCGGGCGGGGGCGGGGCGGGGCGGGGCGAGGCGGTGCCAGCAGCAGGTGCAGCTGTGCGGACAGCGACGGTGCTGTGGGCTGCGGGTGCGGCCGGGGACGCGTTTGGCACGTGGGGGTGGGGGAGAGGACGCTCACGTAACAATGTGAAGTGGTGTGACGTGACGACGACGTGACAGTGACGTGACGTGACAGATGAGATTTGACGTGACAGATGACTTTGTGATGTAGCCGTGACGTAACAGATGATATTTCGGCGTGGCTGTGACATGACGGTGACGTGACGGCGAAGTGAAGGTGTCGTGATGTTGATGTGACGGCGACGTGACGGCATCGAAATTGCGAGAGACTGCGAAGTTGCGTCGTTGCGTGATGGCGACATGACGGCTCTGTGACAGGGGCTTTGACAGATACCATAACGTTGTTACAATGCCAGGTGCCTCCGAACACAGATGGTGAGCTTCAGCTGTTCGAGGTGGGACTGGCTGGGAGTGGAGTGGTGACGTTGACAACACGGCTGACGGTGTGGGTGGCTTCGGATATGTGTGCTTGACATTGTGGCTGTGAGGTGCGTCCAAGGCCAGCATTAGTACTCGAGGAACTCGATGAGATGTTTGAACAGAGATGACGGTGACTAACGACGGCCATGGCTACGGTCTTGTCATCATTTGCAATGTCAGTGAAAGAGTAGCTAAACAATGTTTGAGTGTCATTGACTTTAGCAATGCCTAGGTCTGAGATCTGATAACATTTGTTATGACAATACTGGCGAGTGTCGTCTCTGTGACGAATTTTGTTACGGTCCGTGTTCCTACATAATATAATTTTTACGCTCTTTCTCTGTTCTTTGTTCTCTGAATCGGTCTCTGAATAATTTTCTGCCTGCCAAACATTAGATGAGAAGTAGTGAAACAAATTAGATGAGTAGTCTCTCGGTGTGTTTATTTTCCAGTAGATTGTTTTAGAGATGTTTAGTTCTCAAAAATATCATTCTACTAAAATACCGATAGACACACGTAAATCTTCTGTTTTAATGCATTAACTCCAGTTATAAAAGGCATAAATATATAATCTAATTCAGCTTCTACCGACCAAAACGTCGATTACACGCGTGTTTATGGTTCATTTCTACTGACAAGACGACAGGTGAAATTTCTAAAAATCACCATTTTCGAGTTAAGTGATGAAATATTTATTAATTCACTATTTTTGTTAAACAGTAGGCTTATAGTAAAATAGTAATTTAAGTAGATTGCGAGACAAACGATATGAAGAATTGAACACATTGTTGATGGTTTCGAAATGATCGGTTCTGCTGAGAATAAGGCTTCAACATAAAAATTGGCGAGTTGTTTCTCTTTTAAAAAATATTGTACCCGAACAGTATATAAATTACTTTACAGGTTTGAAAGGAAAATGGTTACAAACAATACTACAAAATATCAGTTACAAAAGTATTTGTGCAATATGTAACTTAGACATCACCGAATACTTGTAAATAACCCATTTTACACGTATTTTTATGTCATTTTTCTTGTACAGCGATACCATAGCTGGGGTTAAGATAGAGAGTTGAAACGTTTGTATTCGATTCTAGAGACTACCTCCACATTTAAGTTTGCTTCTGATCATGTATTCCGTACATTCACAGTTTCCATTTCAACGCAAAGACCCTAATCGCCGCCTTGAACGTACTTGGTATTTTTTGCCGGCGCTTGCTCCTTCCTCTCGGGGGAGCCTTGAACCCGGAGTCACGTGAAGGTCGAAAGGACGTGGAGCTGGCGGTAATTATTTTGCCTTATGTGCCTCAATCTGCGTTCAGCCTTCAGAGTCGAACAGTTCAAGTATCTACTGGTATCAAGGTTCTTGGCTTTGGATAATATGCACTTTAATATTGCACTTCTGTAGAGAAATTTGGGTTTTGGAACTTGCTATTTACTACTAAGTTTCATTGTATGATCTTTTTAAAATGGTTTTCTTTTTACAATATTGCTAACTTGGTATTAGAAAGATGAAAAAAATATTAATACTCTACATTTTATTTTTTTATTTACAAATCTGTACGATGAGACGTAGGAAAAATTGTATGTGGCTTATTGTTTTGTTGCACGAATTAAATTAATATGTAAAAGGTGCCCTATAATTGAATGTATCGGATAACGTGTGCATTTTTCTGCTTCATAATTTGAAAACAATTTGGGATTTTTTCTGAAGACAAGAACACTTTTGGACAAGATTTAGTAATCGAGGAAACCCAGTTTCGTAGCCAATTGGAAGTCCTTGCAAATTAAGGATTTTCCCTGTTCTTCGAGTTGATCATTGCCCCTACAAGAAGAGTTGGTCAAATCTAATAAAGCTCAAGCGGTTGCTACACAAAGACGTTGCGCTTAGTCACTGTGTTTATGGTTCCCCGTGACGTGGCAAGCACGCTAACTCTCCGTCACGTGGTACCGCGTTCATATCCTGGTGGCACCGCTGGAATTAGAAGTAGAAAATTATGGTTCCGTAGTACAGCCGACTTGAATAATAGTGAACCTTTAGGGACTAATATTTTTTGTTGACTCTATCAGAGTTTCACTTCATCCAATTTGAATTTCAATATAAAGTCGGTTTTTCTTCAAATAATATTTTTTTTAGTTTTCTGAGTAGAGATTTTGTATTAACTATTTCGGCCTTCTCTGGAGTATGTGCATTCTTGACCCTTGGTTACATTGTCCACATATAAAATATTTGTATATTCCTGATACTTTGTCATCAGGTTCGTTTACGTAAGTTCTGGAACACTCTATTATAACATTAACTATGTCCTAGCCAGGTGGGATTTCACAATCGAATTCCGCGTCGATTAAGTGCGACAGAATTGCCACATATGTGCTCAATACATTTCCTTAGCAATTCGTTCCCTCAGTCCCTTTCAATAAAAGTTTAAAAAACAAAAGAAAACGAAGCTCTCCGTTTGAAAACTCAATTATATTTGAATTCGTTCTGAGGCGAAGTATTTTTTTCTTGCAAGTTGTATTTATTACGCTTTCTATAACATGATCACCTAAATGTGAATGATAATGATAATAATAATAATAATAATAATAATAATAATAATAATAAAGAAGCGATATTAAGTTTTAAATCCAGAAGATCGATTGGAAACGGAAAAAATTATCTTGAGTTCGAAAATCAGTCATGACTGGAATGTAGATTTGTGTCAACCAGCAGGATGCAAACTCGGCAGAAAAAATCAAGGAAGAACAAGGAAAAGGTGAAGAGATTAAGTTTCTGAAGACAACAGGTTTTAAACATGTATTGGAGAAGTATAAGACGTAGGAATACAATCACAGAAAAACTACATGTACGAGATGAAATAGATGCAGGAGGGGAAGGATATGTAGAAAGAGCACGAGGTATAGGAGAAGCAGCAGGTATTAGAGAGAGAGAGAGAGAGAGAGAGAGAGAGAGAGAGAGAGAGAGAGAGAGAGAGAAGCAGTGGGTGTAGAAGAAAGGAGAAGAAGCTGGTGTTAGAGGAGGAGCAGCTGGTATTAGAGAAGGAAAAGCAGCAAATATTAGAGAAGGGGAAGCAGCATTTCTTAGAGAAGGACAAGCAGCAAGTACTAGAGAATGATGTGAAGGACAAGCAAGAGAGACCGGAGGTGCCATAGATGTAGAACAGACAGCTGATGAAAGAGAATATGCAGGATATGCACGAGAAGTAAGAGATTTTAAACAGCAGAAATGTAAGATAAAGAAGAAACCCGAAGCATTTGGAGGTAACACTGCACCGTTTGCGGATGAGCTCTTGTGAAAACGCCCTCGCTGCTGCTGCCGCTGCTGTTTGCTTTTGCGTCGCTACGCCTCTGAGCGCCTCGCCTCGCCTCGCCTCGTGCCTCGTGCCTCGCGCCGCGCCGCGCCGCGCCGTCTCCGCCTCGCGTCAGCTGCGGCGGCGGCGTGCTGGCGTGCTGGTGGCGGCGGTGATCGGGGGTTCTGTGCGCGTGCGCGTGTTCGCCGCGTGCCTGCCTGCCCGCCCGACCGCCCGCTCCGCGTCCAGTTTCCCCGTTTGGCGCCAAGGCTGCCTGCCCGCTCCCGCTCCCGCTCGCGACTCTCGCCGCGTCCGGGCGCGTCAAGGCCTCGCCGCCTCCCGCGCGCCTGGGCGAAAAGTTTTTAAACATTGACGGGTTCGGTTAACCCTGCGCCGCATTTCGTAACACAAGTCGTCGTGTGGGCTGCGTGTGTAGCCCTAGATAAAAGGGGGAACCCCGGCTATGCAATGTGCAGTTCGGCTTTGGATCTCGCCTTTCAAAGGGCAGGGTCAGGGCGCCAAATGATGTCACTGCAGTGCCTCTGACTGAAAGTGCCGACGGTGGCTGGGTTTTCGACAGTAGCTACATAGCTAGGTTCAATTCAGTCGCTGTCTGGCGGAGAATTCTATCGACTGGCTGCTCTCATCGGTAGTTTTCTGTGGTTTCTCCGATCAACACCAGGCGATTGTCGGAGCAGTACCCTAACAAACGAGCCACGGACCGCACGCGATCTTTCCTTCCTTTTCCTTGCCCTATCCTTGCCTCTTACTTACCCACACTTACAATTTTTATGCACCTCACTACCACACACTTCGGGAGACCAGTCGGGAGCTTAGAGCTTGTCCCGACTGGGGCCGTGCCCCGCTGGTGGGAGATACCTGGTTGGGGAAATCCGCGATAGCCGACGGTAGGTCGGCGCCGGATGTCGCCATCCAGCGGGGGAAGATCACCACCACCTCCTGCGATAAAGAAAACATACCCAACACTTACAGCATTTGACCTGCAATACACTACCACACACGTTGGCGGAGTGCAGCCGGGACTTTGATTCAGCTGGGGCGGTGCGCCTCTAGGGGAGATAACAGATGGAGGGGGAACATATCACTAACCAACTTGGCGCCGGATCTGACGTTTAAGCGGGAATGTAGCACTGTTTCCTTCCGTGCTGTATCATACAGTTCACCTAAGGGACTAATGACGATAGAAATTGAATACACCGGAGACAAAAGAATCGATCGATCGATTCGATAAGTAGGCAGGGGCAAGAATAGCAACGTTGTGCATAGCGTAACATACAGCACTCGATGCGAAGCAATGTCATGCGCAGAGGCTCGAGATAGCCGCCCAATGCTGCAAGTCGAAAGCACTGCCTGCCTCTTTGTCCGCACGCTGCGCCGCGCCGCGCCGCGCCGCTGCGTGCGACACCTGGGAGATCCCGCGCGCGCGGAGCCGCACGCGTTGCGCAACTGTCACGGGCCTCCTCCGTCTCCCACGCGTCGGCGGAAGGAATCGCCCCGGGGCACCGCCAGGGGCGCCGGAGATTGCCAATGGAATGTTATCACCAGAAGAGGAGGATTTTGATGGCCTTACACATCGCCGAAAAATGATCAATAAATTCCTCTTAAAATGGTTTTAAAATGCCCTAAAAGCAAACAAAAATGACGGAAATGTTTTTATCAAAACCAATTCAGATAAACAACTTAAGCTGTTGGGTAGGTTACTAATGTAATCGAGGCTTCTTCCTTTTGTTCAAGTGATCTCGGCTTTCAAACATTTTGGTTAGAACTGTTGTTTACCAGAAAATCTCTGTCTTTAGTTATCCCTGAATCGGCCGAACCGAAAATGGCGCTGATAGGCATCACGGAATCTTAGATTGTGTATAACGGCTGACATTACAATTTATGAATGAAGAAATCGAAACACTAATCAGGAATTATGAGGAGAACGTTTGTTGCATTGCGTAAATATTATTTAATGGGAGTACCATTGAAATGACCTTAACGTCGTTGAAATTGGCAAAAAAATGCTTTAAAAATGACGAAAAAAGGTAAAAATGACTTATTTTTTGCAATCGAGGACTTTTTTTTAAAAAAAAGTACATATAAAAATGGGTCATTTCCTTTTGTTATAAGATAAAATTAGTATCTAACAAGCCGGGAGAAGACCTGAATCGCCTGAAAAGGGAGCATCAAAAACAGAATTGTGTTCTCGAAAAGATCGGAAGACACTCTCAAAAGTAGAATGGAATTCGTCGTGAGCGAACAGATTGTGGACATCAATAAAAAAATTGAAAAATCTTAACTAGTGTCATCTTCCTTTCTCATTTAAACTTATGTCTTCATTTCTCCTTTTTAACACTACTTTGCCCTCTAGCTTCCACAGAAAGTAAGTGCTTTTTTGTTGTCGTGTTGTCCAGGCTTCCCAGTATGTTTCCAGCTTAATCGAGATCGGTGCAGGGAGAAAAAAACAACAAAAAATAATGACAAAAAAGGGTGTAAACAAATGATAAATGCAGTGAGAGAAGGAATATGGGGGCTAAGAGAAGATGACATTTTGTACGATTTATAAAAGGACTTTTACAGTAACATTAAATGTGCTACCGGCGGATAAAGAATTATTCCCAAAACTGCAACAAACACATTAAAGACGAAAATTCTCTCGCGATTGTAAAGTTGTGTTTTACGAGTACGTGTTGTGTGACTCTCGAGTTCTATTGCTTTAGTTTTGGAAGTAGATCATGGACAAACGATGGGCAACCGAACTTCCAAACGAACCGAGAACGGCAGAATTTTTCCTCATTGCCGCCAACCCGCAAACTCACACGTCTTGCGTGTCAAAGAATATCATCTCAAGTGGAAGTAGGACATGGATACGCGACTCTCGTCGCCTCGTTTGTTTTTTTTTGTTTTTCTTTTTTTTCGTGTATTCGCTCCATCTCTTCCATGCTCCATCTCTCGAGTGATTGATTAATTGATTCATGATTCCAGGCACGCCAACTGCTACGTCTGTTAGTCCCTGTTGTATAGAGAATGTTTTATCGCGGAAGTTGGCGGTGTTCCGCTCGCACTATATAGGGAGATTGGGCACCGATCTACACGTCGGTTTTTGTGGATCCTTTTCCTCTAGGTTTCTCCTATTATCAACGAGGTAAATAATGTGAGCGTATAATTTGAGGACAAAATGTAGGCGTTGGATGTCTAAAATCCGTGCTTCTCTTGAAGATAATCACCGACTCAGTTTTGCTCAGAGCCAGCGGTACCGCTGGTGCATCAGTCACTCTCTCCGGGAGGTACTAGGGTTCGTGTCCCTACGGAGATGGATTTTGATACTAGCTACATACCAGAGTCGAATTCAGCCTTTGAAGAAGAATTGTAGCAGCCAACAACTCTGATCAGTAATTTTTACGCATTTTCTCAGATCATCACCAGGCGAATGCCGGAACAGTTGTCAGATAAACAGGCCCAGGACCGCGCGCGATCTTTGCATCCTTGTCTTTTGTCTATTCCTAACACTTTACCAACACATAGTAGCACTTACATGGACATCACTACTACACGTGCCGGGAGACCAGTGGGGAGCTTAGGGCTTGTTCCGCTGGGGAATATACCTGGAGAAGGAAAATCCCTGCTAGCGGACTTGTATGACTTCGGCGGATCTCACGTTTCAGCAGGGGAGAAACCCGCCTTCGATAACATGCACTCACTCAGGGATTGTTAACGCGCCCGGAATCACTGAACACTATCTCACCGTCCCCCTCCCCCATCACAGTTAAATAAAAAAATTACATTAAATTATTGGACTAATTAGTTAGATCGCTGGTGAGGTAGATACATTCTAATAATTAAATATGGTCAATTCAATATGTTGTCTGGTATCAAAAATTATATATCGCTGAACAGAAGGTTGCTAGGCAGCACTTCGCTTTCGGCCCGGAAGCTGCAAGCTCTGAGGATGATCGCTACGCGATCGAAACGATCTTTAGCAAAATACATTTTTTTGATACCATAAAATACATTTTTTTACCATATTTACATTATTTGACCTTTAAAATAATCCCCACGTCACGAAAACGGCTGAAAATTGCAAGTGACCTCCCTCTTCTTCTCCGTCCGCCAAGAAATTTCTCCGTCGCGAAAACCGCCGGGCGGGCGGGCGGGCCGACCCGGTCCGCCCCTTGGCCTAATGCTCCAGTTGAAAGCGAAGCCAGACTTCCCTCCTGCGCGAGCGCGCGCGCGCGCGTGCACGCAACGCGCCCCGATTCCGGTTCCTCTGCCCACCCGCGCGGGAGAAAGGGGGACCCGTTCGCCCATAGGAGGAGGAGTCGACTCACCCACCGCCGCCTCAGCGCCACCTTATGCAAAGCCCCGCGCGCCGCTTTCCACTGCGCGGACGCAGGGGGCTTTTTCGCAAGCGGTAAAAGCTCACAGCGGCGCGGGGAGGGGGGTACGGGAGAGGCGTTCGGGGGGGGGGGGGGGCGGTGGAACGTGGCGAACTTGGGACGTCGGTGCTTAACATGGAAAGGCTACGTCAATGATAACAAAAACCGGAGGGAAATTAATGTCTTTACTCTCTGATAAACATAATTTTTTTCTAAGATTGACAAATGAAATGCGGTTTTATTAAACCATTATTTGCCCAACCCTTGCCTACGCTTCTTCTAAATGTAAAAGTTCTTCTTTAATACCAAAAGTCTCAAAATGATTGAAGATAAGTTATTTTGAAAAAAAAAAGTTAATGCTTACTAGTTTGTGTGCGATTTTCAATTACATAAAGATCTACGAATCCACATATTGTTCACTATCCTACAACACGTAAAAACATCTTAAAGCCGCAGTCACCGAGCATCACGAAAACAGGCCCACATGGGTCGGCAAGGCAACTCAGGTAGTCTCACATTAAACGTTACAAACATACTCGGAAATGTTGGAAAGAAACCACTTGTTTATGGACACGCGAATTTCAAAACAAGCGATGCTATTATCAATCGAAAGTAAATGTGCAAATTAATGCAAATTCTCTTTGCATGTTAAACAAAAAACTGTTGTTGAACTCGGCATGGGCTATTTGCTAGTTCCTGGTTTGTTCCAAATGCAGTCCAACCGAATGTTTCTTTTTTTTAAATGGCGAGACCTTCAATCTTGCTTTCTCGTATGACCTCGTCATTTGTAATTTGCAATAAATATATTGGTATCCATTCATTAGAGAGTCCTATTTCCACCATTCTATCATCTGTCTGCCAGTTTTTGCTTCTGATTGGATGGACAGAATTCAGACAAGTGGCGCCAAGGATAATTTTAGTCTAAAACTCCTATTAATCAACATCCTTATTTAGTTCGTCACGAATGTAATGACAACTAGTTCACCTCTTGCCATGGGCGAAACGGGATTGTTAATCTTTATCATCAACAGATCCACATTCTCCGGGTCTTGGTGTGAGTCAACTTAACCTAATTTGTCCGAACAAGCTATGTTATGGGTTAGTCGGTAGGACGATGGGATCATTAGACCTTCGAACAACTCTTTTAGGATGTCCTAATGTCTCCTGCAGCAGAACCACTGTCCCTCTCAGTTGCGTCTCAGGATCTCGTAACATTTAAAACGTGAATGTCACAAGCCGTGGTCTGCATTTTGATGACCCGGACGTCTCTCTCTCTCTGTCTCTCGGTTCAGACACTCTGTGAACGTGGATGAAAACGCTACAAACTTTGAATAACCCATGGGGTCATTCTTCGCGCACCTCCTCCCTCTCTCTTTCTCTCCCTCTCTCTTTCTCTCCCTCTCTCTTTCTCTCCTCTCTCTTTCTCTCCCTCCCTCTTTCTCTCTCTCCCTCTTTCTCTCCCTCCCTCTTTCTCTCCCTCTCTTTCTCTCCCTCTCTCTTTCTCTCCCTCTCTCTTTCTCTCCCTCTCTCTTTCTCTCCCTCTCTCTTTCTCTCCCTCCCTCTTTCTCTCCCTCTCTCTTTCTCTCCCTCTCTCTTTCTCTCCCTCTCTCTTTCTCTCCCTCTCTCTTTCTCTCCCTCTCTCTTTCTCTCCCTCTCTTTCTCTCCCTCTCTTTCTCTCCCTCTCTCTTTCTCTCCCTCTCTCTTTCTCTCCCTCTCTCTTTCTCTCCCTCTCTCTTTCTCTCCCTCTCTCTTTCTCTCCCTCTCTCTTTCTCTCCCTCTCTCTTTCTCTCCCTCTCTCTTTCTCTTCCTCTCTCTTTCTCTCCTCTTTCTCTCCCTCCCTCTTTCTCTCCCTCCCTCTTTCTCTCCCTCCCTCTTTCTCTCTCTCCCTCTTTCTCTCTCTCCCTCTTTCTCTCCTCTCTCTTTCTCTCCTCTCTCTTTCTCTCCTCTCTCTTTCTCTCCCTCTCTCTTTCTCTCCCTCTCTCTTTCTCTCCTCTCTCTTTCTCTCCTCTCTCTTTCTCTCCTCTCTCTTTCTCTCCTCTCTCTTTCTCTCCTCTCTCTTTCTCTCCCTCTCTCTTTTTCTCCCTCTCTCTTTCTCTCCCTCTCTCTTTCTCTCCCTCTCTCTTTCTCTCCCTCTCTCTTTCTCTCCCTCTCTCTTTCTCTCCCTCTCTCTTTCTCTCCCTCTCTCTTTCTCTCCCTCTCTCTTTCTCTCCCTCTCTCTTTCTCTCCCTCTCTCTTTCTCTCCTTCTCTGTTTCTCTCTCTCTCTTTCCTCTTGCTATTTCTTTCGCATGCGAATTCTTTATGCATTCAAACATATAATTATATTCAAGTAATGTTTCAGAGGACTTATTAGGCTTTAATTGATATTGTTTTGACATTTCAAACTTCTCTCCAGAATCGCGTGTTATTTTATATAGACATTACAGCACTTTTCAGATCGGATCTAACTTATTTGTCTCGTATGTTACAAATTGACAACCCTATTTTATAATTATGAAATATTTGAGTTTTGTGGAAACTCTAGAGATTGGGGGATGCCGCGTTAAATGTTTTGAGATAATGATTTGGATTTATCATCATTTCATGAGTTTCATCTTTGGATCCCCGCAGTCGGCTTATCCCAACTCCCCTAGAGCTCAATATAAGTGATCTGATTTCGACGAATCTGCGATTACACCGATATTAATGGAATTCTGGCTTTGGGCTCCGGCACCAAGAAGAAGGAACTTGTCGAAATGTTCTTCGCCGCGAATTTTATTTAAAGAATACATCAGGGACGCAGACCGGTCTTTGTCAAATACTTCCGGAACAGGAATCACCATAAAGATGACACAATATGTCGGGAGGTGGCAATGTTCCTACTTCGCTGGAACGTGAAATCTGACGCCGACCTTCATGTTGGCTTGCGGAATTCTTCTCTCAAGGTGCCTCACCCAGCAGAACACAGCCTCAGCTGCGACATGTTCTGAACTCCCGACTGGTCTCCCGACAAGGACATACGGCGATGTGTGTAAGAAAAGAGGAAGGAACTTGGCTTAGCTAAGAGAGATCGCGCGCGGTCCGTGGCCTGTGTGTTAGGGTACTGCTCCAGAATTCGCGTGGCGTTAATCGAGAGAAATCCCGGAAACTACCGATCAAATCAGTCGACCGCTGCAATTTTCTTAAGGTCAATAGTCCCGGAGACTAAGATAACTAATCCCATACCTGTAGTACATGTTTTATCGCGAGAGGTGGCAGCCATCTTTCCCTGCTGAATGGCGAGACCCGGTGCCGACTTTCCACAACCAGGTATCTCCCACGAGCGAAGCACCGCCCTAGCCGGAACAAGATCTATACTCCCAACTATATTCCTCCAGGTAGTAGCTGTATTGACTTGATTCATGTCGGAAATCCGCCACCTTCGAGACTCGAACCCTAGTACTACCCCATCGGCGACATCGCAGAGGCAACGGATGTTGTCGCTGAGCCATCACAGCGAGTGGAGAGCATTGAATGGCAGCAGCCCTGCCTCCCCCCGCTGGAACGCCATCACTCAGCGGTGGCCCTGAACCTCAGGCTGTCGCTCGTTCGCTCGAGCGAGCGGCGTGGGACAGCTGTGTTGGCTCACCGGGCTTCGATCAGGCGACCTTCCCGCCAGCGGCGCCGCGCTGGGAACTTTCCACGCCCAGCCGCGCGGTAATCGTTGGGCGTGGACGCCCATTGCATCACCCGCCGCCGGCCCGCGCTCGCTCTCTCGCCCCCCCCCCCTTTGTGGTGATCCGTTGGCGATTGACTGGCTTTTCCGTTGGATGGGGGCGCTGGAACGAGAAGGACGCGAACGTTTCATTGTTCATTTTGGGTTTCCGGGACTGTCAGCTGCTAAGGGCATTAGTGCCGTAGGTGTAGTAGATGTATGTCTTGGGCGGTGAAGGTTGTTAACTGACGGCCAACATGTCAGCTAGCAGGGTTTCATCCTCCCGGTAAAGGAAAATTATTCTGAGATGGCATCTCTTTGACAGCCACCACTTGGCTACGAGTACTACTGGCAACAAAACTGCAGGTTATGCATAGGCGCTCAATTCGTCGATTTAGTTGGTAGCAGTTGTGTCACTTGTAAGTGGCTTTCACACTTCCTTTTGCAATGTCATCGTTAGATATGAAGCTAATTTGTTTCGCGAACGATTGGCTTCCGTTGGATGGATAGAATGAGATTAACGTGGAAGTTTCATTGATTATGGTCATTCTCCAGCTGCCCTTAGAGCACGAAAGGGGCCGCACTTGGCGCCCAGAGGTCGCTTCGCCGGTGGTCTGCAGCACGCCCGCCAAACGCCCAGGGATCGAACTCGGGCCTTCCCGAATACGAAGCGCCGGCAACGAGCCCGGGCTCGCTCTTTCCGCTCACAGCGAGCGCTCCTAAAGAGATGGACGGTTTGATTTGATCCCCTCTACAGGACGCTTCGGAATAAATGTTTCAAACTTCTAGGGCATGCAGAGAGATAGAAAATTATCACTTTTGCCACTATGGTGGTAGTGAATTATATAGACGTATACATATGACGTTTGCCGGTAATTCATTATGCCCAGATATTCGTCTGGTACATGAAATTTCCTTGACTGCGTCAGGTTCAGTGACCTGCTGAACATCTGTGTACATAGGGTTGCCTAAAAATCAGGTGAAATGTCACGTGTGTAACTCCGTTGAAACGTGCGAAGAATCGTCCTTGCTGGAGCTGGAGCTCCTCTCTGCAGCTAAATTAATTAAGTTCGAATAACTTTGATGTACTATACTCTAACTAAATGGTCGTACATGTTCTATCGTCCAATAAGCTTCTTTATTAACTTGAAAAGAATTGGCTGAGATGTTTCAGTCGATGTGTCATGGTTTCGGGATATCTCTCTTGGTTGTGGTATATTGCGTCGCACGATCTTTCTAGTATTTTAACAGGTGGTCATTGTCTTTGATACGAGTGCGTTTTTAAATTCGTAATGCTCCAGAGGTGTTACTATGTTTCTTCAGAGATATTCTATCAGCCAGAGTTGACATTGCGATGGACAGGGATATGCAGTTTCAATACAGGGCTCCATACCTTGTAAGTACAAACTTCACTTACAGAAATTTTAAGCTAAAGACCCTGTATTCACGATGTTCTCATTTTCGCCCAACACACATTCCTGAGTGGTCATGTGGTTAGAGTAATACATTGATATGCGCATAATAGCTCATCAGGGGGAGCAATTACGTTTGTTACAGTAGTATTTTAATTTTGTAACAATTACGGACGTCGCGGATGTAATTTGTGTTTCTCCGCATTTATTCTTGCGGGAGAGAGATCGCGGAGTGAGAATCGAAACGCTGTCCTTTCGACCAAGGACGCGGCGCCTCTGCATGACGTTCACAAAAACTTTGACGACGGCCGAGGCAGCCTCCGACACAGAGCTTAGGTTTGTTCGGCCACCAACAAGTTTCTGTCATAGTCTATTTGACTGGCTCATCGCTGTGTGGAACGCGGCGAGGGCCAAGATTCTGTTCCGAATGTGGGGGATTTCGATGTCCTGTATTCTTATCTTAATTCAGTTGTCAAAACATGGGATAACAATGTATGTAAATATTTGGGGTTTTACAGCTGGATTAATCCAACGTTTGCCAACAATCGGTGTTCCAAGACCTGGGACATATTTTTATTTATATTACGGGTATAAAACAAGGCAAAACACATTTAAGCACACATTTTAATTACGCACATTTAAACGTGTAAGTAGTAACTGTAAGTCAAAAATGTGGGTCCTGGAACCCCTCGCCAAAGTTCCGAGAGAGTCAACCACGACCTGCATTCTGTGGTTCAGAGTAGCACGTAGACCTGGGCAGCACCACAGACTGTGGTGGTTACGTGCCCAAAGAGATCAACACACGGCGCCTAGGATGCCACAACCACAAAAATAGCTGGGCCAAATTTTACAATTGATTATGGTTTGGAGAACCTTATTTCAGTGTGCACAACAATTTCCCTTTTTCAGCGAATCCATGCCTCGGAGTAAGGGACACGTGTGGCGAGCGTAAAGTAATCCCATCACCGTAGTTAGCTTACTTGACCGGCGTGAGCTTTCTTTCGTCACATAGCTGTATAAGGTGAGAAAATTTGTTTTAAAACAACGACAGTTTCATTTTTGTCCCGGTCCGCCATCAGAATGCTTTGTCCACGAACTATTCGAAGGGCTGCATAAGAATGTAGTGAAATATAAATAAAAAAAAACAGGCGGTTGCGTGCAGTAGGTCAGGTGTCAGGCGAAAAATACGAGTACCCGGACATATTCTGAAAGCAGCTGTGTTAGAATTATAATATTTTCGGAGAAATGTGTATCCGGAATTGAAATTTTTCGACTGTATCCATGAGAGATTTTTATCACACTGATCACAATTATAATTACATACTTTGAATGTTTTACGTTGACAAAATGGCAATAAATTGACTTCCCATCTACAATGTTACTATCAGTGGTACTGATCATTCAAATGAGCTTGGTTAAGTCTTAATAAGTTGAACGTGTATTCTCCAAATATCGTATCTGCGGAAGTACTTGGGTTTGAATTGCTGTTCTTATTGTTTTGAGTTTGAGTGCACCGATCACGATGATGAAGAAAGAATCGCACATGTTACGTCACCCCTTTGTTTAGGTTGGTACTCCGACGTCCGCCTGGAATTAATGTTAACAAACCACGGAACCGCCCGACAGGAGCTGTCAATCTTCAGATAGTGGTAGGTTTCAAATCAGATTATTGTGTGGATCATTTTGCCACTAATGGTATTCGAACCTAGGACTCCCGGACTACGTAGGTTCAGTTACGGCCACGGAAATACGTGATCACAGTCATTTCTTTGCTTCTCGATAAAATATTTAGACATAATTATGGGCGTAAGAAGAGAAAGATACGGCAAACCGAGATATACGGCCCTCACATCAAGAATCATTCGTCTCCAACTTAAAAATGGTAAACATCAAAACTGAAGTTTCTTCGGCAAAAAATAGTACGAGTCCCGTCTGGAACAATGTTGCTATGGAATTCGGGACTGCCTAAATACAAAGCCCGCGTTATGAGCTCAAGGTTCTTGCAGAGAGGAGCGTGAAGAGAACGTCTGTAAAGTGATGGATGTTTTGGCTGACGAGCACGAAGCGTGTTTTTTACCTTTTGCTTTGAGTACTAAACATCCTTGGGAGAATAATTCAGAAATATGACTCGTCTAATGTCGGAGCCGTGGCAGAAAATGCTAAATCCCTTTTGTTATTTAAAATTGATCTGATTTCGGAAGTCATAAGAAGTTAAATATCACATTGAAGTTAAATGATGAGTATAAGAAATTATTTTGTCATAAATAACAGTATTTAATTCATGTTATTATAACAATAATAAAATGGTGTTGGCAATAAAATAAGAATATAACTGACAAGGTTACCTTCACTTCTTTATATTAAAGGCGATATGTGATGTTTAAAAACATTGATTGTTTTGGACGATGTAGGTTTAACATGGATGTTTGAATTTTTGGAAACATCGATGTTTGCTGTCATTAACCTGGAGTGGAGAAATCAATGTTATGAGTTGGTTATGATGAAGATGGAGCAATAAAGGGACGGCGGGGCAGGGGAAACCGCAGAATCTCCAGAAAACTGCTGATCTCCGGTATGTGCGCAGATGATCTTGTCCCATATACGGCACATTCTGTTTTTTACTAAATAAATCTAAATCTAAAAGTTGGCGCGAACCCGCTTTGTCCGATTCCATATTGTACAAGGAAGGACAGATATCGAACCCCGGAAACCATAAAGGGGCAAGGCGAGCACTGTGACACCACTACACCGCAGTCAGCGGCGTCGGGAGAACCCGACCTTTGCCACGCGGCATTCGCTTCCCGTGCAGCACGTCGTCTATTGCGCGGCGGCCTCGACCCGCGCGGACCCTCTCGTTCTCCCCCCTCCCCTCCACCCGCGCCTTCCCCCTCTCCCCGGTAGAGGCAGACGCGGTGCGATGCGATGCGAAGCGACGCGGCGCTCGGAGCGCGCGCGGTGTTGGCGGGAGAATCCGCGCAGCCTTTTTCTTTTCCTTTTCTTTTCTCTTCTTTTCTTTTCTTTTCCGCGTCGGCGTCACGGAGGCAGTGACCGCGCCGCGGTTGCGTAACCGGGCACGGCACTGGCGGCCTGGCGCAGAACGCGAGGCGGCCAACGGGGCACGAAAATAAAAAATAGAAATAAAAAATTGCGATGGGGATTTAAATTGTACGCGTTTTATTGGAGATGGGCTGTGTGGTGGTTTAATTTCGCGGATTCTGGGAATATTGTTTTGTGCGTGCGTGTGTGTGTGTGTGTGTGTGTGTGTGTTTCCTAGCGCAATAACTGCTGTGAGCGTATCATTCGTAAATGAAGTGTTTGTTTTTATCTCGGGAGGTGCAGGTGTTCTTATCATACTAAAGGGGGCCCAGCATTAAGCTGATCAAGCTGTAAACTCCCGACTGATCTGTGGTGGTGTATGTAAGTAAGGCGTGAGGATAGGACAAGGAAGAGGAAAGAGAGATCGCGTGCGGTTCGTAGCCCGATCGTTTAGGTACTGCTCCGGCATTCGCTTTGCGTTGAACAGAGAAACTACGGAGAACTACAGAGAAACTATCAATCACAGCAGCTGTCCATTGGAATTCTCCTCCAGACAGCGACAGAAATCAACCTAGCTAATGTCGAAAATCCGCCACCGTCGGGACTCGAACCTAGGATCTCTTGGACAGAGGCACTGTAGCGACAGTTGATGCCTTGAGCCACCTAAGGATGAAATAAGTGGGGGAAAAGTGAATTGTAGAAGGTAGAGAAGTTTGGCCGGTACAAGTATATAACGTAAGGTAATGTGTAGCAGGTAGATAAGAAGAGATGAATGTGTAGAGAGATGAATCAGTTAAGAGATAGATCAGTACAGAAATGGATATATTGTAGAGAAATGTATAAGTTAAGACTTGGATAAGATACAAAATTCCAGGCCGTCTAGATAGAACAGGGATAATTTCTTACAATGAACATATAATGAGGAAACTAATATAACGGACTTACAAATATGACCATTGCTTCTGATTGGTGGACATCTGATGCGCCCTGATGGGATTCCATTCGCAGTCAAAGAGAATTCGTTTACTTGCTGAACTCCAGTGCGTGATGGGTTGCCTATCAATCAGGGACAATGTCACTTCGTTGAATGAACTGTCCTACCCGTATTCTTTGTCAAAAAGTAATAGTCTTCGCCCCCCTCCCCGTTGACATGCCCGGGAATGGAGACATTTCTTCTGACAAGGAGACACCTGTAGATGCGCCTTTCGGTCCACGGTTTGGAGGAGGCGAGATGTCAATCGATGTGTGTCGGCGTGCTGGTAGGGAACTGTCCTTTCAGTCCACCGCTTGGGTGCAGCGAGATGTATTCGACGTATCTCGACCTACTAGTTCGTAATTGTCATTTTTTTTCGTATTCTCGTCCAATTTTTTTAAAATATTGAAAAAACTTTTAAAGCTACTTAAAGTGTCGGAGACGTCACACAATGTATTATCTTAATGAAATTTTTATATAAAAAATAGTTAGAAGAATTAGACTGTTGTAATCGTGAAGGAGGTGACGCATGTGGGAAAATTATTATGTATCCCACTTCCGGTCCACCGTTTGGGATAACCGAGGTGTCATTCGAAGCGTGTCGGTCTGCGTGGGAGGAACTGACAATTTGTTCGTAGTCTCGTCTAATTTTTTAAAAAAAATCTTTAAAAACAGTTTAAAGGGTCGGAGACGCTACGCAATGCTAGTATCGTTTACTTTTAAGTGCATTTGTACTCATGGCAATCCTGGAATTGCGGAAGAATTAGAAGAGCGCTGTAGAATACGTCGTTTCGGGATATGAGTCACCGCACTTCCTAGAAGGATGATTCACCACTCAATTTCACTTTGCCTGAAGAACGCCCCTGTTGAAATCTGGGCTGTGGAAATTTCCCTGGATGCTCTGATTCTCTGTCTTTGTCTCTCGAAGTTCTGGCGTCTTGTGATTTTCTATTGTTCTGTTGATTTTCGCCCGTCAACAAATATTGCGAGGTGACATATTATGCCGTTATTTTCCATATTACTCCGCTCTAAAAAAAATACTCAAAGCAAAATGTGTAGGTTTCTCAAAGACTCAAAGCAAACTCACAGAACGTTTGAAAATATTAAAATAAGGAGGAGAAAATGCAGGTGCTGAAGAAAGAGATGATGGAGTTGTTGATGATGAGCAGCTTAATTCGACCTAAGTATGTAGCGTAATGTCGAAAATCCTGCCATCGTCTGAGCTTGAACCCTTGGACGCCTACAGTGACATTCGTTGATGCTGCTTCAGCCGATTTCAGTACAAGCGATGTTGAGAGTTCACTATAGCAGAATCTCATTGTATTTATTTGTAATGTAGTATGTGAATCGGCAGCGGAGGCTTCGGTTCACTCCATCCAGAGTTCACTGTATCTATGGGTTGCTCCCATCGACGTAACGGGCGGCGGGTAGCAGAGGCAGATCCAGCCGGTCATTTTGGGAAGGGCGATAATAGGTTTCTGTTAAATAAACATTTATTATTAAATTGTATTTATTTTTGTAGTGTATATATGACACTATATAATATTATTTTTTTAAACAATTACATAATTCGAACATAAATATTTAAATCAATTTTGCCAAATAAAGAGAGGTAACAAACAAAACCTCTCGGTCTTTTGGTGGGGAGGGGACATGGCCCCCATGCCCCCTGCCCCCCCCCCCCTGGATCCCCCACTGGCGGGCAGCGGGCTACGGGCGGCGGTGGCTCGTGCCACGGTTCGCCAAGGTCCTTCCCTGGCGCCTTTGCGACTTTTGCGCGGCGGTGAAAGCCCCGCCCCCACCCGCGTTCCGCAGCTGACGCAACCTCCTCCTCCTCCCCCTCCCCCTCCCCTCCCCTTCCCCCACCCGAACGCCATTCTGTGCGCCGAACGCGCAACGCGGGCGCGTAAGAAATCGGAATGCGTTTCCTTGGTTTGCGATGTCGGGGCTGCCCAGTCGTAAGGCGGAGGTCTCGTCATCTTCATCCCAGGGATTTACTCAGGGCTGGATGAATATCTTTCGGGGCTTCATGCGTGAGCAAACTGTGCACTCCCTTCCATTATTATTGGAATGTTAGTCATATGTAACGTAAATTGAAATAAAAATAAAACAAGAACTATCATTATATAGAGTGTGTGTGTGTGTCATTTTTAATTGACATTCATCTACTTTTTTGTACAGATTTGTTTCACAGTTTCACATATGCAGCATCTTTTATTCTAAGATATGCAATAAATTTATGAAGTTTGGTATTGTTAGTTAAATAGTTAACGATATGTTTTACATATTATGAACTAGTATACTTTTTGTGAAAAAACATTAGGACCCGCTTTCCAGGTCTAGCCCTCAGCACCTTCTAAATATCCATATTTATTAATGGATATAGTAATAGTTAATATACTTGTTAGATGCCCAAAAATAGTCCTAACAGATGACGAGGTGTCGAATGTCTATTTGGCTGAATTTCGAGCTGTTAGTTGTTATCATTTCAAAGATTCTTTAGCTATGTTGGTGGACGCATGCTGTGGTTTGTCTCTTTATTTGGGTTTACGGGCTCTTCAACCATTATTTCGGAATCAACCCCCCTTCTCTCTCTCTCTCTCTCTCTCTCTCTCTCTCTCTCTCTCTCTCTCTCTCTCTCTCTCTCTCTCTCTCGCTTCCCAGTTCTCCGAGGTCCTTGTCTGTCAGTCTTAAGTACTTGGTATTGTCGATGTTCCCACTAAGACCCATCTCGGTCAAAGGGAGTAGGTTTCGTGTAGGTTATCAATATCTGAAATGGATAAGAAATGGGTTTAGAGAATGGATCCATCACAACACATTATACGTATCCATACTTCATCCGAGATTCGAACTCATAGTCCCGATGTAACGGGTACTTACACTCAAATGCCCCAACACTGTACAGCATTCAGACATGCCGGAAGCGAAAGGAATATGGATTAAAGGTGGTACATGATTCTGATATTCCCATCATGCCACAACACACACGCAAACGTCCATACCGTAAGCGGGATTCGAACTCGCGACCCTTGAAGACGTATCCGCTTTAGCTATCACGGACACCCAGGTCGACTTTACTGTGGTATTACACATGCGTCGAGCCTTTTGTATGTTGATCTTAGATTATCACACATGTAGTTAATTTATTTCAATTCGCTTATACACTGTGTAGCTGGCTTATAATCCCCATTATCGTATTCATATCGTGTAGTAATTCCGGGTAGTTAGTTGCGTGCGGTTGTCAAGCACCCCCCCCCCGCGCCCCCGCGAGGTTCCAATTGTCCTCGCCCCGGCCGTGGCCTGACGCAAGTAAACGGAGCGAGGTTCCGTCCGGCTGAGATTCGCGCCGCCACTCGGTCAAAACACGCTCGCTGCCAGAGACGCGGCGTGGCGAAATGGAGGTGGTAGACAGCGGAACAACACGTGAATTGCTCAAAGACGAGATCCCTGAATTGTTATCCAGTAGATAATCTTTCGATCTCTATAAATAACCTTCTCAGGTTAATAAACCAAAGCTTGCATTGTTAAAAAAGATGAAGTATGATTCAACTATTCTCAAAACGATGGATAATTATAACGTATAGAAATTCACAAAAACGTCTCTGTACTTGTCAATACTCGTATTTTTTCTTCCTTTGGTCTCGGTAATTTATGAAATGTGATTATATGATTTTTTCTCCTAGTAGAAGTTGGTTTCTACTGTAAAAATATCTCTTGATTTCTGTCTCATTGCAATCGATTTAATATTATTGTTAGTATTGTTTTTATTATTACTATTATTAACATTTTGTACTTGTTTCGTTATATTTATCAATTCAAAGACACTTCGTTTATAAACCACGCGTTTTTTGAAGGATCGTGGAAAGTTGTACACAAAATTCCCATCATCCAAAAGATGGATGTGACATTTCTGCTCCTCGTACTTTACGGCTAAATTGCGATATATGCCAATGAAGGTATTTCTGCCAAACAGTGAAGTTTCTGCGTGATGGCTCATTGGATCGTCAGTGTATAACACCATCACAGAGTACGAGACGAGGCGAACTTATCAACTCGAGGATGCGACATAGTTTTGACATTGCTGTCCTCAGCCAGTCACAAACTGCCAAAGCACCAACTGGCCTTCGAGTAACACCATTCCCAGCACGAAAGGCATTACTGAGACCCATCGTTACTTTCAGGATCTTCCCGCTTGACCTAATGAGACTGTGTTCTTGTTCGTATTATTATTATTATTTTTATTATTATTATTATTATTATTATTATTATTATTATTATTATTATTATTATTATTATTATTATTATTATTATTATTATTATTATTATTATTATTATTATTATTATTATTATTATTATTAATTATTATTATTATTATTATTATTATTATTATTATTATTATTACGTTTCGACCATTTCTAACCACGTTATCTTCCGTGGCCCAGTCATATTGTACGAGTATTCCGGAGAAGGTCTGTCATTATAGAGTTCAGGTTCGGCTGTAGCCTTTGGTGAGACACGGCTGTTAAGCTTTGAATTATAAAGTGATAGGATGATAACAGGTGATCGTGGGAGCTTAACCATCGCAGCATTCGCCTCTATGACTGAGGGAAACCACGAAACTTAGGATAAGGATGGCTGGCCCGGGGATCGAACCCGGAGCTCTGGTTGCAAAAATCAGCGCTTTATACACTGAGCGACTTCGCTCGGTTTATGAATATTATTATTATTATTATTATTATTATTATTATTATTATTATTATTATTATTATTATTATTATTATTATTGCGTGGAAGTTACAATTTTCTCTTGTCCCCTCTATCTGGGGCGCGAAGGAGGAACGATGAGATTTCAAACGTAGGGTATCGCGGAATGAAAAGCAACGCGCGCACAGTTCGTGGGGCGCAACGGGATTCGCGTAGTGAAAGGTATCCATCCTCTCGCCTTCCCTTCCCTCCCCTGCCCCGCCCCCTCCCCCCCCCCGCCCCGCCCCGCCCCGCCCCGCCCCGCCCCGCCCCGCCCCCACCCCGCCCAAGCGCCACGACGCGGCGCTGCGCGGCTCGCGTTCCGCTCCAGCGGAGACGACCGGGCCGCCGCGAGCGGGGCAAAGGTAAACCGCATTCTGCATTAATTGTGCGGCGCGGCACCGCCACGCGTTTGGAAACCTCTGCACGTGACGACCGTGTTGCGCGCACTCTCTAGATTTCCCCTCGCTCCTGTCAACACAAACCGAATGCCGGCGCAGTTCTATAAAACGGGCTGCAGACAGCGCGCGACCTTTCCTTCCTCTTCCTTCACCTAACCTCACATTTACCTACACACACACACACACACACACACACACACACTAACATGCACTACACTACGACACTTGTCGGGATCGTAGAGCTTGTTCCAAATGGGGCGTGCGCTGGAACAGTATCCTAACATACGAGACACTGATCCTATCCTAACCCCTTACTTACACACACTCACGCACACATGCATGCATTCACTACAGTACTACATTTGTCGGGAGACCAGTCTGGAGTGTAGAGGTGGTCCTGCCTGGGGCGTTGCCACGCTGCTGGGAGATACCTGGCGAGGGATTTCTCCCTCTAGTTCACGTGTAGGTCGGCGGCGGATCTGCTCATACGGTGGAGAAGATCACAGTTATCTCCCGCAATAATAAAATGTTCTAAAACATTAATCAGTCAATCAATAGATTTCCCCTCGCAGTGCAGCATTGGGATTAACATGAATAAAAGAATGCTAGTGTCCTGCAGAGACAACAATTCTGCTGAAAAAAGGCACACGCGAGGTGTGTAATGCCCAAGGAACTCCGGCAATCGGTTGGGTGTGTCTGATCCTCTGCCAGACAGCTAGAACCAAGGTCCTACCCCCACCCGTCCCCGCCCCTCATTGGAAACCACATTCTGCGACCCGCCACGCGTTCTACTTCCGCCTTCGCCCGCCCGCCGCGCCACAGACGCCACGTGCGCGGAATTCGAGGAACCGCGCGAGGCGACGCCAGGATGGACGTGTGCCGGTCAGGATAATGAGCGCCGAGGAGGGCTGGCGTCTTACGTAATAAAATATTTTATTTCCATTTATATCTCGAATCTCAGATCAAAATGACCAAAGATTCAGAGGGAAAATATAGGTTCATTTTAAAATTTAGTACTGTAAAATTGATGGACTCATTTTTCTATTCGTTTGTTGTCCATCCATATGTTTCAGTGAGTATTATTACTCTTTTACTTAGTAGAAAAAATCAACACTTGCTGTGCAGAAGCCATTAACTCATTTACTTTTTTTAATGGACCGGAAACGACCAAAAATTTGGAATGATGTTTGAAATCGTCCCTGAAATGCAACCAAGTTGAAATCAATCGTTCCTTCAACCACCCATGCGACATTATTAAAATTGAAAAGTGGCCTGAAAAGTGTTGTAGGTACGGTAAAATATGGCATGTGTAAATAAAGTTTAATAATAAAAATATGGTGCCGATCCGATGGCCGAGATCGCTAAGGCAGTAGTGCAGTGACGGACTCGGACAAAGCAGAGTACGGCATACGAAACCCAAATAAAGTACAAAGCAGGTTTTATGAACAGTGGATACTTCATTCTTGTTATGTACGACAGCAACGTCCGTTCCAGCGTAATGTGTGCTGCGGGTTGCATATGAGTATCTGCCATTTATCACAACCTGTAAACATCTAATTATTTCGTCTTAAATATGTTTGATGAATGCCTGGGGATGATTTTTCCTTTAGCTGTAACACTTTTAGGGAGTTTTCTATCGATGGTTTTTTCTTGAGAAATGGTACGAAGCCCTAATTTTTCTTAAGCGTTTGCGTATAGTAATAATAATTATTGATATTATTATTATTATTATTATTATTATTATTATTATTATTATTATTATTATTATTATATAATCTTCTCTTATATTATATTCTTCTTTTTCCTCTCTGATATTCTTGTATTACCAAGCTCACAAAACTAAATTATAACCTTTTTAAAAATGCAATGACTAAATTGGAAAGATGAATTTCTTCCTTGTTATGAAAACGTAAAATGTCAATATTTTAATGTGTATCATAAGGTATTCTCCTCTTTATTAAATGTGTTGAATTTACACCATGAAAGCATTATTTCTCGTGGTCATTTTTCCTCCCATTTTAAGAGTTTATCAAAACTCTATTTTAACTTGTTTATTGCATTCATTATTTCACAGTTTTATAAATTTGCCTGGTGATTATCATAACCTTCTTCGAAACTTAATTAAAAGACGAATTCCATTAAAGGAATAATAAGAACAATTACATAAATAAAACACTAAATTAGTTAACATTTAAATGTAGCCGTTCCCGTATTTTGATGAAAAGGAAAAGCCCTTTCGTCTGTGCATCACATGTTCTCCTGTGAATCACGCAAGGCCCCGCGCGAGTGGGCCTTAAGTGCGCGGAGCCTTGCGATAAGAAACCGCGATAGCAACAACAAGAGCTGCGTTCTTTGTGCGCCAGGTGTCCTTGCTCAGTCACATGTTGGTCGTGTGTTTGGCACCATCTCTTCTTAAAGAAGACCCGCGAAAAATAGTGAGTCTCTTTTTTTTATTTTTTTTTTATTTTTGCGAACCAGCGATGCATTACGGCGTGTTATTTGCACAGGAATGATCAAGGACCTGAAAATTAGATCCGGGAGGGAGGGAGGGAGGGAGAGAGAGTTGAGAAAACAAGCACTAATTAAGTTATATCTGCGCAAGAAACGGAGTTCTTCTCGTGTTAAGTTATACAGTTATATAAAATCTGCGAAAACGAAAGTTTTCATTTGTTAATTGGGTACCGTCAGAATTTAATTAAAGAAAAACAATTAATGAATTGAGCGATTGAATGTTGTGTGTACAAGGAACGGTTCTGAACAATCGGCATCAAAAGGAACGTGTGCTGTATTAAATTATCATAGAATTAACGGAAAGTTAATTATATATATTGCACGTATTTTTTCGAGAGTGTGTCATGGAATTTGCTAATGTTAGTATGATGAAAGTTTGTGATGTTTAACAAAAATAGTAATGAAAGTAATTCTTTGTTATTAATTACAGTGTAGATTATTAATATTTAATTTAAGGAGTCCACAGCAACTGTAAATGTCATTCAGTTTGTTAAAATTGAAAATTTATCTGGAACGAAAACAGTTATCGCCTACGATCACAATCAAATGAATGACAACCTCTTGAAAGTTAAACTCGATCAGTTACTTATTTAATGTTCTGGAATTGACCCTTCAAACCAGTTTACATCCGGCCATTAATTTAATTTATGCAGTTTAGTAATAAACAAAATGGCTAGCAAAATTTGTGTGTACTTGCTTCGTAACTTCGACGTAGCGTTGCTCTTACATAATGGATTCGAAAGTGAGTTTGTTGATGTAATTTCTCATAACCCCCAGCGATCTTCAGCGGGTACCCACATCCCACTATTTGACATTTCAAGTAATGCGCTTATCTGTTTGTACAGAGTAACGAAACTGCACATGACATAGGTGGAACATAGGTAAAACTGCGGGATTTTTTTCTTTCGATTTGCCTAATTTGACTAGACTTTTACAGTACCAGAGGTATTCGACAATATTACAGCGATTGCATGCTATTTGACATTTCACGTAATGCGCTTATCTGTTTGTACAGAGTAACGTAACTGCACATGACGAAGGTGGGACATAGGTAAAACTGCGGGATTTTTTCATTCGATTTGCCTAATTTGACTAGACTATTACACTACCAGAGGTATTCGACAATATTACAGCGATTGTATGCTGGATGGCTCTATTGCCATTGCGCAGTGTAACCGTTCTCGTGTCATTGATTGGTGTTTCCGAACACGTCAAATGCTATAGGCATTATTCCGTTAGTGTAGTGAATGTTTTATTCCGTGAGTTGGCAGTGTTCCTCCCCAGTGAATAGTGAGATCCGGCGTCGACCTACCCTTCGGCTAACGGATGATGTCCTCCTCCAGGTATTTCCTCTGGACTGGTCTCCTGGCGTGTGTGTTAGTGTAGTGTATGTGTGTGTGTAAGTAAGGAGTGGGAATAGGACTTGGAAGAGGTAAGAATGATCGCGCGCGGTCCTTGGCCCGTTTGTTAGGGTACTGCTCCGCCATTCGCCTGGTGATGATCGAAGAAAGCACGGAAAACTCCCGATCAGCGCAGCCGGCCGCTAGAATTCTCCTCCACGCAGCGGCTGAATTCGATGTAGCTAGTGTCGAAAATCCGCCTCCCTGGGGACTCGAACCCCAGCACCTCCGGGTCGGCGTCGCTTCTGAGAAAGCGATAAGACTGCTTCTGGGCTACTCTCAGCCGGTCCCCTTCTCGCCTGTGCCTGCCGTGCTTTAACAGTCTTCGAAAACACATACGAGAGTCCCGCATTGGTCTGTCCCGCATAGAGAGTAGCGCATTGGTCTGTGCCGCCGATTCCGCCGTTTTACATCCAGTTGAACTGTGGGCTATTGTCAGTGAGTTGGAGACCGTCAGTCTTCCAAAAAACATTGATAACATGCTTGAAATTCTCCATAATGCCTTCGATGATTATAATTTCTTCTCAACCCCTGCAGACGCGTATCCGGGGAGGGAAATGAGGATAATTGAGAAAATTCGCTCCCCCCTAACATGTTTCTGTAGCTATTAATATTAATTTTTCACGAAACTTTCAAGCAAAACTATTTTTGGATAATCATTGAAACGAATAAAATCGTATCGAAGCATGAGCTGAGTGTAACCTTCGGCATTTTACAAAATCTCTAATCTGACACATTCGATCAAAAGTTTTTTAATATCCTCCACACAAAATTTCTCTCTGGATCCGCACCCCACTCCTGAATGCCGCCTGGCGCGGCTACGGGGGTGAGAAGATGTAAATGGCGGCGGGCGTTCAGGTTGCGCTGCTCTCTGTGTCTAGGGACTATCATGGAAACACGTACCTATCTCTCGCGAACTCTATTGGGGCTGCGCGAGCGCACCGTGTTGACGGAACGCGAAGTTTTGGGAGGCGTGGGGGAGGTGAGTGGGGAAGGGAGGGGAGGGGAGGGGAGGCGGGCTGCGCTGTGTGGAGCTGCGTCGGAGCGGGTGGGCCGCCCCCTGGCAAATGTCGCCCTGCCGCTGACGCTGCATAGGTCGAGCGGGGCGGAGCGGAGCGGAGGGGCGGGGACTAGGAACTGGGTCGAGCACATTCCAACACCCGAAGAAGCTGCTTTGAAGCGGAGAAGACACTTTCCAGCGCGGTTCACATCCCTTTTCATTATTATTATTATTATTATTATTATTATTATTATTATTATTATTATTATTATTATTATTATTATTATTATTATTATTATTATTATTAATATTATTATTTTGTTATTTAAGGTCGCATCAACTTCTAGGTCATTAGCGACCACTATTGCTTGTAACGGTGTGGTAACTGTGAGGATGACGATATGATGATGATGATAGGTGTGAAAGGACGAACGCAATACAACCATGCCTGAGGCGGGACTCGAACCCGCGATCCTTGTGTCCGAGATCGTTACAGCATTACTGCCGCCAGATCGGCTATTATTATTATTATTATTATTATTATTATTATTATAGGTACTATTATTATTAATTTTTATTATTATTGTTATTATTTGCATATATGCCCCTACTGACCACGCAACATATTTCTCTCTCCGAGTTATAATATCTGTCACATTCTAAAACACTGATTGCTAATAATTAAGGCGATGGTTTCATTATTACACAATTGTACTGCACTTTTGTACTTCGTATTAAGCCCTTCTTTGATGTTGCTTATCACCAGTCACCTGCCTTGTTTTCCCTCCTGCATAATACATGTGTGTCTGGATACAATAAGATATGTTTTGGCCGCTCTGTTTTCATATGATGGGGAAATTCGATCCCGGCAGATAAAAGGTGTATGATGTGAGCTGATGTATTTCATTTCCCTCTTTATCAGCATAGTCAGTGTTAACTGAGATTTTATAGCGATTATCTTTGAAGGTTTATGGAGTAGGTATGTTTAGATGATAATGATGTAGGGATACGTTCCCCGAGCAGGCATAGGGAACGTACTGATCGCCTTCGTCATCTTACAGCACGTCAAATTGTCATCGCAGCGTCCATTAGAAAGTGCTTTATGGAATTACGAGCCTCGTTAAGTCGAGTTAAAAAGCGATTCGACCAAGTTTCGTAATCGATACGAGGGGAAGACTCGGTCATCGTCACTTCCGGTTCTCTCACGAGAACCATCGGAACCCTCTAGTCACTAGAAAGCGAAGTAAAGCTCGGCAAAGAGTCTCGCGAAAAGAGTGTGCTTTTCATATTTGTTTCGTACCATTGCCACATGCATGGCGCGAGGTGATTTCGTATATTTTCCGATAAAAAATGCATATTTATATTTCGAATAGAAACCACTTGCCTAGAAATGTATCTTTCTATTAATAAATAGTACACGGTACGCAACAACGTATGTTTGTTTACAGTTTGTAATTATATTAATGTTAAAATTTATAACATGCACGAAGTGTGGTTAAATTGTGTATGTGTGTATGTATTTCATTCCTGTGTGGCATTTAAGTATCTTAACATTTAAAATGCATGTTAAGTTTTGAGGTTCCTTCTAAATATGTGTATAAATTTCAAGATCCTCAATAGCTGAATATAGAAACGCGGTTCTAGTTGAGTATTAAGCACGTTTGTGTACTAAATGTTGGACTTCTGAGGCTTTGTTTGAAAATTAGGTATGCTCCATTTGCTAAACTGGTTAGTCTCTTTGTTATAAAGTTCGATATAAATATTTTGTATTTCTATAAGCAAAACCTTAATATTTGTTGAAAATATAATTAATATTATTCCAGTATTAGGTATGTACAGAACATGAAAAAAATATTTCAGAAATTTTGATTGAAACAAAACTCAAAAGAAGACGACGAACGAAGTTGTGTAGTTGTACATTTGTACAACGATCTAAAAAAAGGAAAGGTTATCGATTTGAATAATTTATTAATATTTTTTAATTTTTTATTCTACCACTTACGTATTATCAGCCTTCTCTTTTGTTAATGAGACGCCTTCCCCTAATGTGAAATTTCTCTGATTAAGAGTGGATATCCTGTAAGCAGCTCACTGATATGCGGGTGATAAGCAGGCTGTTGAAATGCCTTTTATCGTGTATTACGAATCACTTCTTTCATTTGACACTTCATTTTAATTTAATTTTGGACAGTGTCAAATTATTGGCATCTTGCTTTTTAGTTGTTTTTTATGTGGTTCACTAATAGGGAATTGGCAGTCACATTTCATTACCCATCAAATGAATTCAGTAAACAATTTTCTTCACAGAGTGAATTCGCTCCTAATACTATTTATTTTACTTTGAGAATTCTTACACGAGCTATTTTTTCGTAATAAAATTATTTAGGAATGTTAGTCAGTATTTCTTAAGATTTTATTTATTAAGTAATTAGATCGTTGGCGAGATAGATACCTTCTATTTATATTATTATTTTATTGTATATATTATTATTTTATTTATTTTTGACTTGATTATACTTAAATAATACAGTGGAAAGAAACCGTTCTGCAATCCTAAACGACATCAGAAAGTTAATGAAGCCCGTCCTGATTTCTTCTACTCACGAGTAATTCATTCTTCATTCTTGTATTTACCTTGATGGAACTTTTTCCTTGCCTTTTAGTAGCTATTGACGAACATCAGAATCTTGTGGTCTCTGGGAAGTTTTCATTAATAGAACATGTACCGTTTTTAGCCAATAACAAAAAATGAATCTCAAATGAAGTGTGTCGAAATATTAAAGGCTGGCATTAGCTTTTTCGCCATTATTTTTGACCAAATTAGTTTTGCGGTTAACGCTGAGGAGAAAGCAGTTCGCACTTCTGATTCTCGTTTCGCGAAGTGTTTTTTGAGTTCCCACGGTCTTTTCCTGCTGCGAGTATTACTTCTTGAAATGGGTTTTGTGAAGATTTTTTCATTGCGACCTTCTTTCTCTTTGGGTTCTCAGAACGGAAGGTTTTGCACATTGTTGATTGGCGATAAAAATGTTGAAGTTTGTTAAAGAGCATTTTCAAATCATTTTAAAACAGCTGTTTTGTAATATAAAATCAAGTAGTTTGGTAGATTTTAATAAACAAACGTTATTATGAAAAAAATTTGTTGAGGACAAACGTGAAAGTCTTTTAAGTAGAAACCAATAATGTACTAGTTAACTCTTTTAATTAGCTTCAAGCAACTTAAAAATCTCGCTTTGTTAATGATGAGATACGAATCATGAGTTACGAGAAAGGTATTTGCTACTAAACTATTTGTTATTTGACTTTCTCAGATTAGAGTTTTTATTTGTGTTCACAATATTCCTTCTCTATGGAAACACAGAATTATGATATACATACTACACCTCCGTAAGCCATGGTTTGAAATCCTAATCTAAAGGTTAAGTTATTGTCATGATGCATTTCTCAGATGAGTCATAGCTCATCAGAAACGAAAAACTATACGACCTTCACCGCAAAATTGGTTTAGTGATAAATTCGTGATAAGACCACATATCTTTTAGTGTGTCGGAAGTATTATTTGAAACGCTTTTGTGAACAAGTTATGATAAGAACTGCTGCCTCGAACTCGACAAGACCATGTATTTGTAACGCATTAAAGAAGTCACAGTGTATGCTTGGTTGTAACAATAAAGTTCAATGGAGTAAATCTGAAATTGAGTACACGGAAGCAAAACCTATAAAAAATGTGTTTCTTTTGCCCGATTTACAAGCAGAACACTTAATCAAATAATCTATTATAATATTTCTAGTATATACTATTCAGTAGTGGTGACAAAATTCTATAACCAGGTTTTAGAAACTAACATTTACAGTATCTATAATTCTCATACAGTTGAACAAATTAGTGCTCATATTTCACGGATTGTCTTGTCAGTAAACTATAAAATTATCGGGTTGCATGCAGGAAATATTTGTAAACCGCGTAATGTGTTCATTATAGATTTTGAAGTGACGAGTTCCCCCATCAGCTATGTTTGTGGATTGTGACAAGTATCTCGAAAGGGTAGGAACCTGGCAGAATTCACATCCGTGCCAGAAGGAAATCTACCCTACCTCATCAAAGAGACGATTATTCAAGAGAAAATGGCCACTTCGCCACCGATAACTGATGACAGTGCCGGAGCTAGACAATTTTAGGCTAAATTTAATTAAATATTTTATGAAATATACTACTGATATTCCATAAAATATCGCGACTTACCAAATTTCGACAACGGCTTTCTCGAGTTCTAATTTCTTTTCCAATTCCTTACTCGTTTTTTTCCCTTATCAGTCCCATCATCGGGCTCTTTGATTTGCGGGGCCCCGGGCGGCCTGCCCATGCTTAGCGCCGGCACTGGCTGGTGCAGTCTAATCAGAGCGGTAGAGAATCGCGGTTTGCGGATTTCTCCGCACGCGCTGCCAATCGCACGCCAGGGGGCTTCGCCCGCTGGCCGCCGATGCGGTCCTGGCGGCGTCCACGCCACTTCCGGTAGGTCGGAGCGCCGTGGTTCGGAACGCTCCGCGCGCTTCCTGTGACAGGTCGCTTCCTGGCAATTCGGAGCTCGCCTTTCATTATTAGGGAAAAGTCAAAAATAGCATGTGAAATTAGCTAGTCGTGATGTTGGGGGAAGTTGGAAAGTTTTCAGTTCTTTCGATAGGTCTGGTTTGCGGATACTAATTAGCTTGCACCTCTGTATGTTTTGCAAAAGAAGTATACGTGCTTTCAATTTTCTATACTTTTCAAAGAACCTCTTTTTGTGTTGCATTTCTTAATTTAAATGCTGTTTGTTTTTTCGTTTTAATTGCATTGAACATAATATATTTAAGTTGCATTGTGAACGTTTTGAGAACCTCTGCTGGATGGCATCCAACAATTACAGTTTTTAAGGCGCTAACAAAAATATAGAGTATCTTACATTTTTTCTAATGTATTTGAGTGTTTTAGCTTTAACCATCTCTAGAAGAAGCTTACATATGCCCAATTTCGCGTTTCACATTTTAAAGTGCCTCGTTTTCTCAAATCAGCAACAATATGGCTCTGCCTTTTTCGTCTTAGGAATCTCATTCGCAACATGTTTATCTTCCAGGCGTTGGCCACACAATCCCGTATTTGTCCAGACGGGCAGAGTGCTATGATAATTTTGTGTCCGGGTGCGTGAACTGCTATGGTCAGTGGGCCCCTGAAGTGAAGTGAAAGTTTTATCTCGGGCGGTGGCGATGTTCCTCCCCCGCTGCTAAGTGAGATCCGGTGCCGACCTACATGTCGCATGTAAGGTTTCCCCAAACCAGTTGTCTCAGCCAGCGGTATGTTCTACGCTCCCGACTGGTCTACCGACATGTGTGGTGGTGTAGTGGTTGTATGTGTGCGTGTTAAAGGGGAGAGGTGGAGACAAAGATGAGTAAGGAAAGAGGTTCGTTTGATAGGGTACTGCTCAGGCATCCGCATTAGAGTAGCCAACTTCCACCGAGCTCATTAGCGAGTGTCGAAATTTCGCCACTGTTGAGATACAAGTACCGCCTTGGGCGGACGTGTGGAACGGAACGGATAAAATAGTCGCGTAACTCTTGCATATATGAGCTTATAGTTACTTAATATCTTATTTTCCGTGGCGAGCCTCGTACCATCACGCCCGCTCTTCCGTCTGACAACGCTACGCTCCTTTCACCATCAAGTCGAGAAAGAAGGTATCACCTCGGGTGACGAAACAGGCCATCTAAATTTAGCTCAGGGGATTGAGGATCTTTTTCACACAGTAAATCTATAACATGAGACAGCCGGCGTTACTTCCCCTTCGAAGTAAGGAGTATTAAAGACTTTTTTTTAACCAAGGGCTTCGATCGGGATTGAACGCTCGAACGGGTACAACTGCCCGATACGATAACCGTTATACCACCGAACTCGCAAAATATTGAAGAGTTATCCTGATTTTTTTAATTTTTTTTACATCGATCCGTAAATCTTTTTGTAGAACGTACCGGATAAAACAGACTCATAACCAGAGCGTATGTGGGTTCATATTGCCATATTATCCCGATTTTTTTTAATTTTATTTATTTTGCATTGCTCCGTAAATCTTTCTGGAGAACGTGTAGAACTAACTGGATAAAACAATATCGTGCCCCGAGCGTATGTGGTCTCACATTGCCAAATTGTCCTGATTTTTAAAAGTATAATTTATTTTCCATCGCTCCGTAAATATTGTCCGACACTTTCCGTCCGGCGGCGGCGGCGCGGGCAGCGATGACGCATGCGCGGAGAGCGGCGGCGTTTCCGGTGTGCACCTGCCGGGGCGCGGGTGGCGGTGGAGGGGGGAGGGGAGGGGGGCGTTACGTGCGGATTACGGGAGCGAGCACTCCGTTGCGCTCTGTTTGTCGCGCGCCCCCTCCCTCCCCCTCCCCACGCCCCGCCCCCGCAACAGCGCCCTGCGGTAGAAAGGGAGAGTTATGGTGAGAGAGGGAGAGCCTTGCGCCGCCAGGCGAAGCAGCCGACGGCGACGCTTTGTTTGGGGTTCGCGCCAAGGCCCCCTCCGTGTGGGAGAGTTGGCGAAAAAGGTTCTTGTTTTTTTTTCTTTTTGTTTTCAGAAAGGAAATTAAAAAGAGAAAAAAAGCTGAAGGTGTTCTTCCTAGGTGGCTTCCGTCTTCGCTGCTGTTTTAAGAGCGTGTGTATCGCCGTGTGCTGTAGTGCTATCTTATAATTATATTAATTATATCGTTATTTTTATTATTAATATTATATTGGCATGCATTTATTTATATACATTATATTTTATACACACATATATTATACATTCATTTATTTTGAAAATTACTGCTGCCGAATTGTGCAGAATTTCAGTTATATACACTTACCTTATATCGCTCATGGGCTACAGTAGTGCCACAATTTAAACAAAATACGAACTTCGAGTTAATACACTCTCCAGAATTGCAAGTTGGTTTAACTTTTAGCAGCAACAGCATCCACATACAGTATTCCACCAACAAATGGCAGGATTGTGGATGCAAGAATGATTATTTTCAATATAAGGTGAAACTTCAAACTCGTTTATCTCAACACCTGATTTTTTTAAATTGTGCAACTATTATAGTCCACGTACGATATAATGTGTTTACCTCTTTTTGGAAGAGCGCAAAAATTGAAAGCTAAGCGATTTGTTAGGTAATTGTGGTGTAGCGGTCGGATCGCTCTCCAGCCCAGTCCGGGTCCTTTGTTCAAATCTCCGTCGCCCCGAGTTGCAAGAGGGTTCGCGAGAGGTTTGCCATGGGGTCTCCTGTTGTCCCCGCATCTCGTTGCACCTTTTCTCGTATCGTAAGGTTTAATCAACTACCTACCAACTCATTAATCCATTTTCAGTTGGACCATAAGACTTGGGCACTGCCAACGTAAGAAATAATGTTTTATATTCTAGTAAGTTCCAATAAATTCTAATACATTTTAAGTCTAATATTCTTCATACCTCATCCTGAAATTTAAAAGAAAATTATTTCTTTGGAAAGTAGTTATCATGTTAACATTTGAAATGCAAATAGCAGAACGTTGAATTCGCGGCGTAGTTTTTCTTTTGTTCATTCTATTCGCAAGGGTGGAAGTGTGTTAACCTATTATATCAATTATTGCTTTGTAATTACTATAAATTTTATATTTATTTGTAAAATGTAGTCACGCTTATAATAATAATTTCAATAAGCTGTTTAAATTCCACGAAATGTTCAAATGAAATGGTTACATTTACTGTCCAGGAACATTCGCTTTTTCAGTCACTGGAAAATACTATTTTCTATTTACTCTTTCCGTACATAACGACCTCCATTGTCGTCTTTTCTTAATTTTCATTAGACGACTTCTATACTCACTTTTTTTCTCAACTGCCGTTTTTGCCTCCTCCATGTATTAATGAGGTTTCCTTTTTTTCCTAAACAGTTCCCTAAATACAAAATATTTAGTTAGAAATTATGCTCTAAGAAAATTTTAAGAGAAATAATCGCCAGGCAAAATTAACATTTCGTGAATATGCTCATGAGAAGTGTAATTGTGGGCGGAAATATTCTCTAATTTGGCTTTTAAATTGGAACTATGGAGGATCGTAGCGTCGTCTTCTGAGAAGTCATAAGCGCATCCGGGAAGCTTAATGAGGTTCTCTGTGCTTGGCTTAGGAGGAAGCTTTTCAACTCAGAACGTCCTTTTTATGTTCACCTGATTATTAGGACTCGCTACAACTGCGTCACCGCCCGCAATCTCTTTTTGTCTTCTTCTTCAAAGGAAAAGAAGTTTAAGGTTGTATTTTCCTTCTCCTCAGTATTTTTTTCATTCACGAATAGCGTCATCCAGAAAATCAAGACATTGGGCACGTTTATTTTAGTGTCAGTAACAGCCAGCGTTGTGGAGTTGAAATTGGGTATCAATTGATGACACTATAATAGGGGGTCTTAGGGTTCGGGGTCCGATGGTGACATAATTTTCGGCATTAGCCACATAGATAGTCCGAGGTCTGACACTTTCTGAAGGAGATTTCTTGCGGCCAGCTGCTCGTAGCGGTAAACTTCCGTGGTTTCTCTGACCAATACAAGGCAAATACCGGAGCAATACACTAAAAAACTGATCACTGCCCCTGCGCGATCTCTTATTCCTCTTTCTTGTCCTATCCCAACCCCTTACGTATACAACTTGCACTACACCACCGCAAATATTAGGAGAACAGTTGGAAGCTGAGAGCTTGTTCCAGCTTGACTGGTGCTTCGCTGGTAAGAGATACCTGGACCGGAAAACGTCTCAAAATCGACGTGTATGTCGGCGCCGAATCTCACCATCCAGTTCGGAAATATCAACGCAGACTCCCGCTATAAAACATGCACTACACTTACGGTTATAACAATTGCAATTGACACGTACGGATGAAAGAAATAATCAAACTGACGCAGTGTCATTTCTAGGCAATATTCCACAGTCAATCGATGTATCGGGTCGCGTCAACTGCTGAGGTCGTTATTCTGTTCACTGTAGTGGTGACTGTTTTATATCGGAAGATGGCGTCGCTCCACCCCAGAAAGGCACCGAACTAGAGGCTTGAAGATTCCCCTCTCCATATTTCTCCGACCAGTGAGGCATCGACCCCAGTAGAACCTATCGCTCAATCTAGGCTTAGCCGCGAAAGGATATAAAATTGCATCCCGTTACTACACTTGTGTGTCTCGTGGTGTAGAGATTACGTGCATCCTTGATGGCGGTAACGACCGCAGATGCAAATCTGCCACCAAGCAACTGTCTCCGTCGGAAAGCGACAGTAACCGCGCGTGGCACATAGTGGTCAGCACTGACAGACATCCGCACAACTAGACGCATTCAGCAACCCCCGCCCAATTCCCGTCGCATTCTTCACCTGCCCAACTTACGACGGAGAGAGGAGCTTTGCTCGTTAACGGCATCCTCCGCCAACACCGACGCACGGTTATCATCGCCCACGTGTTGCACAAATGAGCACTCAGACGAACACTTTCCAGGATTCCTCGCGAGAGATTTTTTTTTAACAAAATTATGTAGTGAAAAGTTGTTAGGGTACTACTTACAACGAAGAGTACTACAATGAAACCGAATAGATCCAAAAAAATCTACATTAGAATCTTAAACTCAGAGTCTTGGATCTCAAGCCGAAGTAGAACGATGGGTTTGGTTTACTTTGTGAAAGGAGGAGGTATGAAGCAATGAAATAAAAGAATGGCTCTTCAATTTTAAATCTCAAAAGAAGGGGGCAGGTTGAGTGTTGATTTTGTGTTTACATAGCACAAGGCATTGATTGGACGTGCGGTGGCAGGAAAGTGTTCTACTGAAATTCCATTATATTTCTCAAAAGAAGTAATCGCGGGGAAACCTGGAGAAGAAACGAGGGCGTGTGTGGGTGCCCGGCTAGCTCAGTCGGTAGAGCATGAGACTCTTAATCTCAGGGTCGTGGGTACGAGCCCCACGTTGGGCGATGGTTTTTGTGTTTACTTAGCATAAGGCATTGATAGTAGGTGCGAAGGCAGAAAAGTTATCTACCGTACTTCCATTATATTTCTCAAAAGAAGTAATCGCGGGGAAACGTGGAGAAGAAACGAGGGCGAGTGTGGGTGCCCGGCTAGCTCAGTCGGTAGAGCATGAGACTCTTAATCTCAGGGTCGTGGGTTCGAGCCCCACGTTGGGCGATGCTTTTGTGTTTACTTAGCATAGGGCAATGATAGGAGGAGGTGGGGACAGGAAGGTGATCTACCTTATTTCAATTATATTTCTCAAAAGAAGTAATCGCGGGGAAACGTGGAGAAGAAACGAGGGGTGTGTGGGTGCACGGCTAGCTCAGTCGGTAGAGCATGAGACTCTTAATCTCAGGGTCGTGGGTTCGAGCCCCACGTAGGGCGATGCTTTTGTGTTTACTTAGCATAGGGCAATGATAGGAGGAGGTGGGGGCAGGAAAGTGATCTACCTTATTTCAATTATATTTCTCAAAAGAAGTAATCGCGGGGAAACGTGGAGAAGAAACGAGGGCGAGTGTGGGTGCCCGGCTAGCTCAGTCGGTAGCGCATGAGACTCTCAATCTCAGGGTCGTGGGTTCGAGCCCCACGTTGGGCGATGTTTTGGTGTTTACTTAGCATAGGGCAATGATAGGAGGAGGTGGGGACAGGAAGGTGATCTACCTTATTTCAATTATATTTCTCAAAAGAAGTAATCGCGGTGAAACGTGGAGAAGAAACGAGGGCGAGTGTGGGTGCCCGGCTAGCTCAGTCGGTAGAGCATGAGACTCTTAATCTCAGGGTCGTGGGTTCGAGCCCCACGTTGGGCGATGGTTTTTTGTGTCTACTTAGCATAAGGCATTGATAGTAGGTGCGAAGGCAGGAAAGTGATCTACCGTACTTCCATTATATTTCTCAAAAGAAGTAATCGCGGGGAAACGTGGAGAAGAAACGAGGGCGAGTATGGGTGCCCGGCTAGCTCAGTCGGTAGAGCATGAGACTCTTAATCTCAGGGTCGTGGGTTCGAGCCCCACGTTGGGCGATGGTTTTTTGTGTTTACTTAGCATAGGGCAATGATAGGAGGAGGTGGGGACAGGAAAGCGATCTACCTTATTTCAATTATATTTCTCAAAAGAAGTAATCGCGTGGAAACGTGGAGAAGAAACGAGGGGTGTGTGGGTGCCCGGCTAGCTCAGTCGTTAGCGCATGAGACTCTTAATCTCAGGGTCGTGGGTTCGAGCCCCACGTTGGGCGATGCTTTTGTGTTTACTTAGCATAGGGCAATGATAGGAGGAGGTGGGGGCAGGAAAGTGATCTACCTTATTTCAATTATATTTTTCAAAATAATTAATCGCGGTGAAACGTGGAGAAGAAACGAGGGCGTGTGTGGGTGCCCGGCTAGCTCAGTCGGTAGAGCATGAGGCTCTTAATCTCAGGATCGTGGGTTCGAGCCCCACGTTGGGCGATGCTTTTGTGTTCACTTAGCATAGGGCAATGATAGGAGGAGGTCCCAATCCCCGTCCCTTAGCATAGGACAATGATAGGAGGAGCTCCCAATCCCCGTCCCTGTACGGGGGAGAGGAGTCGCAACGCTTGACAACAACACCGAAAGAAGACTACACTGGACGAAGAGTCTCGAAAGAGACAAGCGTGCCAGAAAGACACACCCTAGCTCACTCACTCACTCACTTATTTCAATTATATTTCTCAAAAGAAGTAATCGCGGGGAAACGTGGAGAAGAAACGAGGGCGAGTGTGGGTGCCCGGCTAGCTCAGTCGTTAGCGCATGAGACTCTTAATCTCAGGGTCGTGGGTTCGAGACCCACGTTGGGCGATGCTTTTGTGTTCACTTAGCATAGGGCAATGATAGGAGGAGGTGGGGGCAGGAAAGTGATCTACCTTATTTCAATTATATTTTTCAAAATAATTAATCGCGGTGAAACGTGGAGAAGAAACGAGGGCGTGTGTGGGTGCCCGGCTAGCTCAGTCGGTAGAGCATGAGACACTTAATCTCAGGGTCGTGGGTTCGAGCCCCACGTTGGGCGATGCTTTTGTGTTCACTTAGCATAGGGCAATGATAGGAGGAGGTGGGGGCAGGAAAGTGATCTACCTTATTTCAATTATATTTTTCAAAATAATTAATCGCGGTGAAACGTGGAGAAGAAACGAGGGCGTGTGTGGGTGCCCGGCTAGCTCAGTCGGTAGAGCATGAGACAGTTAATCTCAGGGTCGTGGGTTCGAGCCCCACGTTAGGCGATGGTTTTTTGTGTCTACTTAGCATAAGGCATTGATAGTAGGTGCGAAGGTAGGAAAGTGATCTACCGTACTTCCATTATATTTCTCAAAAGACATAATCGCGGGGAAACGTGGAGAAGAAACGAGGGCGTGTGTGGGTGCCCGGCTAGCTCAGTCGGTAGAGCATGAGACACTTAATCTCAGGGTCGTGGGTTCGAGCCCCACGTTGGGCGATGCTTTTGTGTTTACTTAGCATAGGGCAATGATAGGAGGAGGTGGGGGCAGGAAAGTGATCTACCTTATTTCAATTATATTTCTCAAAAGAAGTAATCGCGGTGAAACGTGGAGAAGAAACGAGGGGTGTGTGGGTGCCCGGCTAGCTCAGTCGGTAGCGCATGAGACTCTCAATCTCAGGGTCGTGGGTTCGAGCCCCACGTTGGGCGATGGTTTTTTGTGTTTACTTAGCATAGGGCAATGATAGGAGGAGGTGGGGACAGGAAAGTGATCTACCTTATTTCAATTATATTTCTCAAAAGAAGTAATCGCGGGGAAACGTGGAGAAGAAACGCGGGGTGTGTGGGTGCCCGGCTAGCTCAGTCGGTAGCGCATGAGACTCTTAATCTCAGGGTCGTGGGTTGGAGCCCCACGTTGGGCGATGGTTTTTTGTGTCTACTTAGCATAAGGCATTGATAGTAGGTGCGAAGGCAGGAAAGTGATCTACCGTACTTCCATTATATTTCTCAAAAGAAGTAATCGCGGGGAAACGTGGAGAAGAAACGAGGGCGAGTGTGGGTGCCCGGCTAGCTCAGTCGGTAGAGCATGAGACTCTTAATCTCAGAGTCGTGGGTTAGAGCCCCACGTTGGGCGATGGTTTTTTGTGTCTACTTAGCATAAGGCATTGATAGTAGGTGCGAAGGCAGGAAAGTGATCTACCGTACTTCCATTATATTTCTCAAAAGAAGTAATCGCGGGGAAACGTGGAGAAGAAACGAGGGCGAGTGTGGGTGCCCGGCTAGCTCAGTCGGTAGAGCATGAGACTCTTAATCTCAGGGTCGTGGGTTCGAGTCCCACGTTGGGCGATGGTTTTGTGTTTACTTAGCATAGGGCAATGATAGGAGGAGGTGGGGGCAGGAAAGTGATCTACCTTATTTCAATTATATTTTTCAAAATAATTAATCGCGGTGAAACGTGGAGAAGAAACGAGGGCGAGTGTGGGTGCCCGGCTAGCTCAGTCGGTAGAGCATGAGACTCTTAATCTCAGAGTCGTGGGTTAGAGCCCCACGTTGGGCGATGGTTTTTTGTGTCTACTTAGCATAAGGCATTGATAGTAGGTGCGAAGGCAGGAAAGTGATCTACCGTACTTCCATTATATTTCTCAAAAGAAGTAATCGCGGGGAAACGTGGAGAAGAAACGAGGGCGAGTGTGGGTGCCCGGCTAGCTCAGTCGGTAGAGCATGAGACTCTTAATCTCAGGGTCGTGGGTTCGAGCCCCACGTTGGGCGATGGTTTTGTGTTTACTTAGCATAGGGCAATGATAGGAGGAGGTGGGGGCAGGAAAGTGATCTACCTTATTTCAATTATATTTTTCAAAATAATTAATCGCGGGGAAACGTGGAGAAGAAACGAGGGCGAGTATGGGTGCCCGGCTAGCTCAGTCGGTAGAGCACGAGACTCTTAATCTCAGGGTCGTGGGTTCGAGCCCCACGTTGGGCGATGGTTTTTTGTGTTTGCTTAGCATAGGGCAATGATAGGAGGAGGTGGGGACAGGAAAGTGATCTACCTTATTTCAATTATATTTCTCAAAAGAAGTAATCGCGGGGAAACGTGGAGAAGAAACGAGGGGTGTGTGGGTGCCCGGCTAGCTCAGTCGGTAGCGCATGAGACTCTTAATCTCAGGGTCGTGGGTTGGAGCCCCACGTTGGGCGATGGTTTTTTGTGTCTACTTAGCATAAGGCATTGATAGTAGGTGCGAAGGCAGGAAAGTGATCTACCGTACTTCCATTATATTTCTCAAAAGAAGTAATCGCGGGGAAACGTGGAGAAGAAACGAGGGCGAGTGTGGGTGCCCGGCTAGCTCAGTCGGTAGAGCATGAGACTCTTAATCTCAGAGTCGTGGGTTAGAGCCCCACGTTGGGCGATGGTTTTTTGTGTCTACTTAGCATAAGGCATTGATAGTAGGTGCGAAGGCAGGAAAGTGATCTACCGTACTTCCATTATATTTCTCAAAAGAAGTAATCGCGGGGAAACGTGGAGAAGAAACGAGGGCGAGTGTGGGTGCCCGGCTAGCTCAGTCGGTAGAGCATGAGACTCTTAATCTCAGGGTCGTGGGTTCGAGCCCCACGTTGGGCGATGGTTTTGTGTTTACTTAGCATAGGGCAATGATAGGAGGAGGTGGGGGCAGGAAAGTGATCTACCTTATTTCAATTATATTTCTCAAAAGAAGTAATCGCGGGGAAACGTGGAGAAGAAACAAGGGGTGTGTGGGTGCCCGGCTAGCTCAGTCGGTAGAGCATGAGACTCTTAATCTCAGGGTCGTGGGTTCGAGCCCCACGTTGGGCGATGGTTTTGTGTTTACTTAGCATAGGGCAATGATAGGAGGAGGTGGGGACAGGAAAGTGATCTACCTTATTTCAATTATATTTCTCAAAAGAAGTAATCGCGGGGAAACGTGGAGAAGAAACGAGGGGTGTGTGGGTGCCCGGCTAGCTCAGTCGGTAGAGCATGAGACTCTTAATCTCAGGGTCGTGGGTTGGAGCCCCACGTTGGGCGATGGTTTTTTGTGTTTACTTAGCATAGGGCAATGATAGGAGGAGGTGGGGACAGGAAAGTGATCTACCTTATTTCAATTATATTTCTCAAAAGAAGTAATCGCGGGGAAACGTGGAGAAGAAACGAGGGCGAGTGTGGGTGCCCGGCTAGCTCAGTCGGTAGAGCATGAGACTCTTAATCTCAGGGTCGTGGGTTGGAGCCCCACGTTGGGCGATGGTTTTTTGTGTCTACTTAGCATAAGGCATTGATAGTAGGTGCGAAGGCAGGAAAGTGATCTACCGTACTTCCATTATATTTTTAAAAGAAGTAATCGCGGGGAAACGTGGAGAAGAAACGAGGGCGAGTGTGGGTGCCCGGCTAGCTTAGTCGGTAGAGCATGAGACTCTTAATCTCAGGGTCGTGGGTTCGAGCCCCACGTTGGGCGATGGTTTTGTGTTTACTTAGCATAGGGCAATGATAGGAGGAGGTGGGGGCAGGAAAGTGATCTACCTTATTTCAATTATATTTCTCAAAAGAAGTAATCGCGGGGAAACGTGGAGAAGAAACGAGGGGTGTGTGGGTGCCCGGCTGGCTCAGTCGTTAGCGCATGAGACTCTTAATCTCAGGGTCGTGGGTTCGAGCCCCACGTTGGGCGATGGTTTTGTGTTTACTTAGAATAGGGCAATCATAGGAGGAGGTGGGGGCAGGAAAGTGATCTACCTTATTTCAATTATATTTCTCAAAAGAAGTTATCGCGGGGAAACGTGGAGAAGAAACGAGGGCGAGTGTGGGTGCCCGGCTAGCTCAGTCGGTAGAGCATGAGACTCTTAATCTCAGGGTCGTGGGTTCGAGCCCCACGTTGGGCGATGGTTTTTTGTGTCTACTTAGCATAAGGCATTGATAGTAGGTGCGAAGGCAGGAAAGTGATCTACCGTACTTCCATTATATTTCTCAAAAGACATAATCGCGGTGAAACGTGGAGAAGAAACGAGGGCGAGTGTGGGTGCCCGGCTAGCTCAGTCGGTAGAGCATGAGACTCTTAATCTCAGAGTCGTGGGTTAGAGCCCCACGTTGGGCGATGGTTTTTTTGTGTCTACTTAGCATAAGGCATTGATAGTAGGTGCGAAGGCAGGAAAGTGATCTACCGTACTTCCATTATATTTCTCAAAAGAAGTAATCGCGGGGAAACGTGGAGAAGAAACGAGGGCGAGTGTGGGTGCCCGGCTAGCTCAGTCGGTAGAGCATGAGACTCTTAATCTCAGGGTCGTGGGTTCGAGTCCCACGTTGGGCGATGGTTTTGTGTTTACTTAGCATAGGGCAATGATAGGAGGAGGTGGGGGCAGGAAAGTGATCTACCTTATTTCAATTATATTTTTCAAAATAATTAATCGCGGTGAAACGTGGAGAAGAAACGAGGGCGAGTGTGGGTGCCCGGCTAGCTCAGTCGGTAGAGCATGAGACTCTTAATCTCAGAGTCGTGGGTTAGAGCCCCACGTTGGGCGATGGTTTTTTGTGTCTACTTAGCATAAGGCATTGATAGTAGGTGCGTAGGCAGGAAAGTGATCTACCGTACTTCCATTATATTTCTCAAAAGAAGTAATCGCGGGGAAACGTGGAGAAGAAACGAGGGCGAGTGTGGGTGCCCGGCTAGCTCAGTCGGTAGAGCATGAGACTCTTAATCTCAGGGTCGTGGGTTCGAGCCCCACGTTGGGCGATGGTTTTGTGTTTACTTAGCATAGGGCAATGATAGGAGGAGGTGGGGGCAGGAAAGTGATCTACCTTATTTCAATTATATTTTTCAAAATAATTAATCGCGGGGAAACGTGGAGAAGAAACGAGGGCGAGTATGGGTGCCCGGCTAGCTCAGTCGGTAGAGCACGAGACTCTTAATCTCAGGGTCGTGGGTTCGAGCCCCACGTTGGGCGATGGTTTTTTGTGTTTGCTTAGCATAGGGCAATGATAGGAGGAGGTGGGGACAGGAAAGTGATCTACCTTATTTCAATTATATTTCTCAAAAGAAGTAATCGCGGGGAAACGTGGAGAAGAAACGAGGGGTGTGTGGGTGCCCGGCTAGCTCAGTCGGTAGCGCATGAGACTCTTAATCTCAGGGTCGTGGGTTGGAGCCCCACGTTGGGCGATGGTTTTTTGTGTCTACTTAGCATAAGGCATTGATAGTAGGTGCGAAGGCAGGAAAGTGATCTACCGTACTTCCATTATATTTCTCAAAAGAAGTAATCGCGGGGAAACGTGGAGAAGAAACGAGGGCGAGTGTGGGTGCCCGGCTAGCTCAGTCGGTAGAGCATGAGACTCTTAATCTCAGAGTCGTGGGTTAGAGCCCCACGTTGGGCGATGGTTTTTTGTGTCTACTTAGCATAAGGCATTGATAGTAGGTGCGAAGGCAGGAAAGTGATCTACCGTACTTCCATTATATTTCTCAAAAGAAGTAATCGCGGGGAAACGTGGAGAAGAAACGAGGGCGAGTGTGGGTGCCCGGCTAGCTCAGTCGGTAGAGCATGAGACTCTTAATCTCAGGGTCGTGGGTTCGAGCCCCACGTTGGGCGATGGTTTTGTGTTTACTTAGCATAGGGCAATGATAGGAGGAGGTGGGGGCAGGAAAGTGATCTACCTTATTTCAATTATATTTCTCAAAAGAAGTAATCGCGGGGAAACGTGGAGAAGAAACAAGGGGTGTGTGGGTGCCCGGCTAGCTCAGTCGGTAGAGCATGAGACTCTTAATCTCAGGGTCGTGGGTTCGAGCCCCACGTTGGGCGATGGTTTTGTGTTTACTTAGCATAGGGCAATGATAGGAGGAGGTGAGGGCAGGAAAGTGATCTACCTTATTTCAATTATATTTTTCAAAATAATTAATCGCGGGGAAACGTGGAGAAGAAACGAGGGCGAGTATGGGTGCCCGGCTAGCTCAGTCGGTAGAGCACGAGACTCTTAATCTCAGGGTCGTGGGTTCGAGCCCCACGTTGGGCGATGGTTTTTTGTGTTTACTTAGCATAGGGCAATGATAGGAGGAGGTGGGGACAGGAAAGTGATCTACCTTATTTCAATTATATTTCTCAAAAGAAGTAATCGCGGGGAAACGTGGAGAAGAAACGAGGGGTGTGTGGGTGCCCGGCTAGCTCAGTCGGTAGAGCATGAGACTCTTAATCTCAGGGTCGTGGGTTGGAGCCCCACGTTGGGCGATGGTTTTTTGTGTTTACTTAGCATAGGGCAATGATAGGAGGAGGTGGGGACAGGAAAGTGATCTACCTTATTTCAATTATATTTCTCAAAAGAAGTAATCGCGGGGAAACGTGGAGAAGAAACGAGGGCGAGTGTGGGTGCCCGGCTAGCTCAGTCGGTAGAGCATGAGACTCTTAATCTCAGGGTCGTGGGTTGGAGCCCCACGTTGGGCGATGGTTTTTTGTGTCTACTTAGCATAAGGCATTGATAGTAGGTGCGAAGGCAGGAAAGTGATCTACCGTACTTCCATTATATTTTTAAAAGAAGTAATCGCGGGGAAACGTGGAGAAGAAACGAGGGCGAGTGTGGGTGCCCGGCTAGCTTAGTCGGTAGAGCATGAGACTCTTAATCTCAGGGTCGTGGGTTCGAGCCCCACGTTGGGCGATGGTTTTGTGTTTACTTAGCATAGGGCAATGATAGGAGGAGGTGGGGGCAGGAAAGTGATCTACCTTATTTCAATTATATTTCTCAAAAGAAGTAATCGCGGGGAAACGTGGAGAAGAAACGAGGGGTGTGTGGGTGCCCGGCTGGCTCAGTCGTTAGCGCATGAGACTCTTAATCTCAGGGTCGTGGGTTCGAGCCCCACGTTGGGCGATGGTTTTGTGTTTACTTAGCATAGGGCAATCATAGGAGGAGGTGGGGGCAGGAAAGTGATCTACCTTATTTCAATTATATTTCTCAAAAGAAGTTATCGCGGGGAAACGTGGAGAAGAAACGAGGGCGAGTGTGGGTGCCCGGCTAGCTCAGTCGGTAGAGCATGAGACTCTTAATCTCAGGGTCGTGGGTTCGAGCCCCACGTTGGGCGATGGTTTTTTGTGTCTACTTAGCATAAGGCATTGATAGTAGGTGCGAAGGCAGGAAAGTGATCTACCGTACTTCCATTATATTTCTCAAAAGACATAATCGCGGTGAAACGTGGAGAAGAAACGAGGGCGAGTGTGGGTGCCCGGCTAGCTCAGTCGGTAGAGCATGAGACTCTTAATCTCAGAGTCGTGGGTTAGAGCCCCACGTTGGGCGATGGTTTTTTGTGTCTACTTAGCATAAGGCATTGATAGTAGGTGCGAAGGCAGGAAAGTGATCTACCGTACTTCCATTATATTTCTCAAAAGAAGTAATCGCGGGGAAACGTGGAGAAGAAACGAGGGCGAGTGTGGGTGCCCGGCTAGCTCAGTCGGTAGAGCATGAGACTCTTAATCTCAGGGTCGTGGGTTCGAGTCCCACGTTGGGCGATGGTTTTGTGTTTACTTAGCATAGGGCAATGATAGGAGGAGGTGGGGGCAGGAAAGTGATCTACCTTATTTCAATTATATTTTTCAAAATAATTAATCGCGGTGAAACGTGGAGAAGAAACGAGGGCGAGTGTGGGTGCCCGGCTAGCTCAGTCGGTAGAGCATGAGACTCTTAATCTCAGAGTCGTGGGTTAGAGCCCCACGTTGGGCGATGGTTTTTTGTGTCTACTTAGCATAAGGCATTGATAGTAGGTGCGTAGGCAGGAAAGTGATCTACCGTACTTCCATTATATTTCTCAAAAGAAGTAATCGCGGGGAAACGTGGAGAAGAAACGAGGGCGAGTGTGGGTGCCCGGCTAGCTCAGTCGGTAGAGCATGAGACTCTTAATCTCAGGGTCGTGGGTTCGAGCCCCACGTTGGGCGATGGTTTTGTGTTTACTTAGCATAGGGCAATGATAGGAGGAGGTGGGGGCAGGAAAGTGATCTACCTTATTTCAATTATATTTTTCAAAATAATTAATCGCGGGGAAACGTGGAGAAGAAACGAGGGCGAGTATGGGTGCCCGGCTAGCTCAGTCGGTAGAGCACGAGACTCTTAATCTCAGGGTCGTGGGTTCGAGCCCCACGTTGGGCGATGGTTTTTTGTGTTTGCTTAGCATAGGGCAATGATAGGAGGAGGTGGGGACAGGAAAGTGATCTACCTTATTTCAATTATATTTCTCAAAAGAAGTAATCGCGGGGAAACGTGGAGAAGAAACGAGGGGTGTGTGGGTGCCCGGCTAGCTCAGTCGGTAGCGCATGAGACTCTTAATCTCAGGGTCGTGGGTTGGAGCCCCACGTTGGGCGATGGTTTTTTGTGTCTACTTAGCATAAGGCATTGATAGTAGGTGCGAAGGCAGGAAAGTGATCTACCGTACTTCCATTATATTTCTCAAAAGAAGTAATCGCGGGGAAACGTGGAGAAGAAACGAGGGCGAGTGTGGGTGCCCGGCTAGCTCAGTCGGTAGAGCATGAGACTCTTAATCTCAGAGTCGTGGGTTAGAGCCCCACGTTGGGCGATGGTTTTTTGTGTCTACTTAGCATAAGGCATTGATAGTAGGTGCGAAGGCAGGAAAGTGATCTACCGTACTTCCATTATATTTCTCAAAAGAAGTAATCGCGGGGAAACGTGGAGAAGAAACGAGGGCGAGTGTGGGTGCCCGGCTAGCTCAGTCGGTAGAGCATGAGACTCTTAATCTCAGGGTCGTGGGTTCGAGCCCCACGTTGGGCGATGGTTTTGTGTTTACTTAGCATAGGGCAATGATAGGAGGAGGTGGGGGCAGGAAAGTGATCTACCTTATTTCAATTATATTTCTCAAAAGAAGTAATCGCGGGGAAACGTGGAGAAGAAACAAGGGGTGTGTGGGTGCCCGGCTAGCTCAGTCGGTAGAGCATGAGACTCTTAATCTCAGGGTCGTGGGTTCGAGCCCCACGTTGGGCGATGGTTTTGTGTTTACTTAGCATAGGGCAATGATAGGAGGAGGTGAGGGCAGGAAAGTGATCTACCTTATTTCAATTATATTTTTCAAAATAATTAATCGCGGGGAAACGTGGAGAAGAAACGAGGGCGAGTATGGGTGCCCGGCTAGCTCAGTCGGTAGAGCACGAGACTCTTAATCTCAGGGTCGTGGGTTCGAGCCCCACGTTGGGCGATGGTTTTTTTGTGTTTACTTAGCATAGGGCAATGATAGGAGGAGGTGGGGACAGGAAAGTGATCTACCTTATTTCAATTATATTTCTCAAAAGAAGTAATCGCGGGGAAACGTGGAGAAGAAACGAGGGGTGTGTGGGTGCCCGGCTAGCTCAGTCGGTAGAGCATGAGACTCTTAATCTCAGGGTCGTGGGTTGGAGCCCCACGTTGGGCGATGGTTTTTTGTGTTTACTTAGCATAGGGCAATGATAGGAGGAGGTGGGGACAGGAAAGTGATCTACCTTATTTCAATTATATTTCTCAAAAGAAGTAATCGCGGGGAAACGTGGAGAAGAAACGAGGGCGAGTGTGGGTGCCCGGCTAGCTCAGTCGGTAGAGCATGAGACTCTTAATCTCAGGGTCGTGGGTTGGAGCCCCACGTTGGGCGATGGTTTTTTGTGTCTACTTAGCATAAGGCATTGATAGTAGGTGCGAAGGCAGGAAAGTGATCTACCGTACTTCCATTATATTTTTAAAAGAAGTAATCGCGGGGAAACGTGGAGAAGAAACGAGGGCGAGTGTGGGTGCCCGGCTAGCTTAGTCGGTAGAGCATGAGACTCTTAATCTCAGGGTCGTGGGTTCGAGCCCCACGTTGGGCGATGGTTTTGTGTTTACTTAGCATAGGGCAATGATAGGAGGAGGTGGGGGCAGGAAAGTGATCTACCTTATTTCAATTATATTTCTCAAAAGAAGTAATCGCGGGGAAACGTGGAGAAGAAACGAGGGGTGTGTGGGTGCCCGGCTGGCTCAGTCGTTAGCGCATGAGACTCTTAATCTCAGGGTCGTGGGTTCGAGCCCCACGTTGGGCGATGGTTTTGTGTTTACTTAGCATAGGGCAATCATAGGAGGAGGTGGGGGCAGGAAAGTGATCTACCTTATTTCAATTATATTTCTCAAAAGAAGTTATCGCGGGGAAACGTGGAGAAGAAACGAGGGCGAGTGTGGGTGCCCGGCTAGCTCAGTCGGTAGAGCATGAGACTCTTAATCTCAGGGTCGTGGGTTCGAGCCCCACGTTGGGCGATGGTTTTTTGTGTCTACTTAGCATAAGGCATTGATAGTAGGTGCGAAGGCAGGAAAGTGATCTACCGTACTTCCATTATATTTCTCAAAAGACATAATCGCGGTGAAACGTGGAGAAGAAACGAGGGCGAGTGTGGGTGCCCGGCTAGCTCAGTCGGTAGAGCATGAGACTCTTAATCTCAGGGTCGTGGGTTCGAGCCCCACGTTGTGCGATGCTTTTGTGTTTACTTAGCATAGGGCAATGATAGGAGGAGGTGGGGGCAGGAAAGTGATCTACCTTATTTCAATTATATTTCTCAAGAGAAGTAATCGCGGTGAAACGTGGAGAAGAAACGAGGGCGAGTGTGGGTGCCCGGCTAGCTCAGTCGGTAGAGCATGAGACTCTTAATCTCAGGGTCGTGGGTTCGTGCCCCACGTTGGGCGATGTTTTTTTGTGTCTACTTAGAATAAGGCATTGATAGTAGGTGCGAAGGCAGGAAAGTGATCTACCGTACTTCCATTATATTTCTCAAATAAGTAATCGCGGGGAAACGTGGAGAAGAAACGAGGGCGAGTGTGGGTGCCCGGCTAGCTCAGTCGGTAGAGCATGAGACTCTTAATCTCAGGGTCGTGGGTTCGAGCCCCACGTTGTGCGATGCTTTTGTGTTTACTTAGCATAGGGCAATGATAGGAGGAGGTGGGGGCAGGAAAGTGATCTACCTTATTTCAATTATATTTCTCAAAAGAAGTAATCGCGGGGAAACGAGGAGAAGAAACGAGGGCGAGTGTGGGTGCCCGGCTAGCTCAGTCGGTAGAGCATGAGACTCTTGATCTCAGGGTCGTGGGTTCGAGCCCCACGTTGGGCGATGGTTTTTTGTGTCTACTTAGCATAAGGCATTGATAGTAGGTGCGAAGGCAGGAAAGTGATCTACCGTACTTCCATTATATTTCTCAAATAAGTAATCGCGGGGAAACGTGGAGAAGAAACGAGGGCGAGTGTGGGTGCCCGGCTAGCTCAGTCGGTAGAGCATGAGACTCTTAATCTCTTTCGAGCCCCACGTTGTGCGATGCTTTTGTGTTTACTTAGCATAGGGCAATGATAGGAGGAGGTGGGGGCAGGAAAGTGATCTACCTTATTTCAATTATATTTCTCAAAAGAAGTAATCGCGGGGAAACGTGGAGAAGAAACGAGGGCGAGTGTGGGTGCCCGGCTAGCTCAGTCGGTAGAGCATGAGACTCTTAATCTCAGGGTCGTGGGTTGGAGCCCCACGTTGGGCGATGGTTTTTTGTGTCTACTTAGCATAAGGCATTGATAGTAGGTGCGAAGGCAGGAAAGTGATCTACCGTACTTCCATTATATTTTTAAAAGAAGTAATCGCGGGGAAACGTGGAGAAGAAACGAGGGCGAGTGTGGGTGCCCGGCTAGCTTAGTCGGTAGAGCATGAGACTCTTAATCTCAGGGTCGTGGGTTCGAGCCCCACGTTGGGCGATGGTTTTGTGTTTACTTAGCATAGGGCAATGATAGGAGGAGGTGGGGGCAGGAAAGTGATCTACCTTATTTCAATTATATTTCTCAAAAGAAGTAATCGCGGGGAAACGTGGAGAAGAAACGAGGGGTGTGTGGGTGCCCGGCTGGCTCAGTCGTTAGCGCATGAGACTCTTAATCTCAGGGTCGTGAGTTCGAGCCCCACGTTGGGCGATGGTTTTGTGTTTACTTAGCATAGGGCAATCATAGGAGGAGGTGGGGGCAGGAAAGTGATCTACCTTATTTAAATTATATTTCTCAAAAGAAGTTATCGCGGGGAAACGTGGAGAAGAAACGAGGGCGAGTGTGGGTGCCCGGCTAGCTCAGTCGGTAGAGCATGAGACTCTTAATCTCAGGGTCGTGGGTTCGAGCCCCACGTTGGGCGATGGTTTTTTGTGTCTACTTAGCATAAGGCATTGATAGTAGGTGCGAAGGCAGGAAAGTGATCTACCGTACTTCCATTATATTTCTCAAAAGACATAATCGCGGTGAAACGTGGAGAAGAAACGAGGGCGAGTGTGGGTGCCCGGCTAGCTCAGTCGGTAGAGCATGAGACTCTTAATATCAGGGTCGTGGGTTCGAGCCCCACGTTGTGCGATGCTTTTGTGTTTACTTAGCATAGGGCAATGATAGGTGGAGGTGGGGGCAGGAAAGTGATCTACCTTATTTCAATTATATTTCTCAAGAGAAGTAATCGCGGTGAAACGTGGAGAAGAAACGAGGGCGAGTGTGGGTGCCCGGCTAGCTCAGTCGGTAGAGCATGAGACTCTTAATCTCAGGGTCGTGGGTTCGTGCCCCACGTTGGGCGATGTTTTTTTGTGTCTACTTAGCATAAGGCATTGATAGTAGGTGCGAAGGCAGGAAAGTGATCTACCGTACTTCCATTATATTTCTCAAATAAGTAATCGCGGGGAAACGTGGAGAAGAAACGAGGGCGAGTGTGGGTGCCCGGCTAGCTCAGTCGGTAGAGCATGAGACTCTTAATCTCAGGGTCGTGGGTTCGAGCCCCACGTTGTGCGATTCTTTTGTGTTTACTTAGCATAGGGCAATGATAGGAGGAGGTGGGGGCAGGAAAGTGATCTACCTTATTTCAATTATATTTCTCAAAAGAAGTAATCGCGGGGAAACGAGGAGAAGAAACGAGGGCGAGTGTGGGTGCCCGGCTAGCTCAGTCGGTAGAGCATGAGACTCTTGATCTCAGGGTCGTGGGTTCGAGCCCCACGTTGGGCGATGGTTTTTTGTGTCTACTTAGCATAAGGCATTGATAGTAGGTGCGAAGGCAGGAAAGTGATCTACCGTACTTCCATTATATTTCTCAAATAAGTAATCGCGGGGAAACGTGGAGAAGAAACGAGGGCGAGTGTGGGTGCCCGGCTAGCTCAGTCGGTAGAGCATGAGACTCTTAATCTCACGGTCGTGGGTTCGAGCCCCACGTTGTGCGATGCTTTTGTGTTTACTTAGCATAGGGCAATGATAGGAGGAGGTGGGGGCAGGAAAGTGATCTACCTTATTTCAATTATATTTCTCAAAAGAAGTAATCGCGGGGAAACGTGGAGAAGAAACGAGGGCGAGTGTGGGTGCCCGGCTAGCTCAGTCGGTAGAGCATGAGACTCTTAATCTCAGGGTCGTGGGTTCGAGCCCCACGTTGGGCGATGGTTTTTTGTGTCTACTTAGCATAAGGCATTGATAGTAGGTGCGAAGGCAGGAAAGTGATCTACCGTACTTCCATTATATTTCTCAAAAAACATAATCGCGGTGAAACGTGGAGAAGAAACGAGGGCGAGTGTGGGTGCCCGGCTAGCTCAGTCGGTAGAGCATGAGACTCTTAATCTCAGGGTCGTGGGTTCGAGCCCCACGTTGTGCGATGCTTTTGTGTTTACTTAGCATAGGGCAATGATAGGAGGAGGTGGGGGCAGGAAAGTGATCTACCTTATTTCAATTATATTTCTCAAAAGAAGTAATCGCGGGGACACGTGGTGAAGAAACGACAGCGTGTGTGGGTGCCCGGCTAGCTCAGTCGGTAGAGCATGAGACTCTTAATCTCAGGGTCGTGGGTTCGAGCCCCACGTTGGGCGATGCTTTTGTGTTTACTTAGCATAGGGCAATGATAGGTGGAGGTGGGGGCAGGAAAGTGATCTACCTTATTTCAATTATATTTCTCAAAAGAAGTAATCGCGGGGAAACGTGGAGAAGAAACGAGAGCGAGTGTGGGTGCCCGGCTAGCTCAGTCGGTAGAGCATGAGACTCTTAATCTCAGGGTCGTGGGTTCGAGCCCCACGTTGGGCGATGGTTTTTTGTGTCTACTTAGCATAAGGCATTGATAGTAGGTGCGAAGGCAGGAAAGTGATCTACCGTACTTCCATTATATTTCTCAAAAGACATAATCGCGGGGAAACGTGGAGAAGAAACGAGGGCGAGTGTGGGTGCCCGGCTAGCTCAGTCGGTAGAGCATGAGACTCTTAATCTCAGGGTCGTGGGTTCGAGCCCCACGTTGGGCGATGGTTTTGTGTTTACTTAGCATAGGGCAATGATAGGAGGAGGTGGGGGCAGGAAAGTGATCTACCTTATTTCAATTATATTTCTCAAAAGAAGTAATCGCGGTGAAACGTGGAGAAGAAACGAGGGCGAGTGTGGGTGCCCGGCTAGCTCAGTCGGTAGAGCATGAGACTCTTAATCTCAGGGTCGTGGGTTCGAGCCCCACGTTGGGCGATGGTTTTTTGTGTCTACTTAGCATAAGGCATTGATAGTAGGTGCGAAGGCAGGAAAGTGATCTACCGTACTTCCATTATATTTCTCAAAAGAAGTAATCGCGGGGAAACGTGGAGAAGAAACGAGGGCGAGTGTGGGTGCCCGGCTAGCTCAGTCGGTAGAGCATGAGACTCTTAATCTCAGAGTCGTGGGTTAGAGACCCACGTTGGGCGATGGTTTTTTGTGTCTACTTAGCATAAGGCATTGATAGTAGGTGCGAAGGCAGGAAAGTGATCTACCGTACTTCCATTATATTTCTCAAAAGAAGTAATCGCGGGGAAACGTGGAGAAGAAACGAGGGCGAGTGTGGGTGCCCGGCTAGCTCAGTCGGTAGAGCATGAGACTCTTAATCTCAGGGTCGTGGGTTCGTGCCTCACGTTGGGCGATGTTTTTTTGTGTCTACTTAGCATAAGGAATTGATAGTAGGTGCGAAGGCAGGAAAGTGATCTACCGTACTTCCATTATATTTTTAAAAGAAGTAATCGCGGGGAAACGTGGAGAAGAAACGAGGGCGAGTGTGGGTGCCCGGCTAGCTTAGTCGGTAGAGCATGAGACTCTTAATCTCAGGGTCGTGGGTTCGAGCCCCACGTTGGGCGATGGTTTTGTGTTTACTTAGCATAGGGCAATGATAGGAGGAGGTGGGGGCAGGAAAGTGATCTACCTTATTTCAATTATATTTCTCAAAAGAAGTAATCGCGGGGAAACGTGGAGAAGAAACGAGGGGTGTGTGGGTGCCCGGCTGGCTCAGTCGTTAGCGCATGAGACTCTTAATCTCAGGGTCGTGGGTTCGAGCCCCACGTTGGGCGATGGTTTTGTGTTTACTTAGCATAGGGCAATCATAGGAGGAGGTGGGGGCAGGAAAGTGATCTACCTTATTTCAATTATATTTCTCAAAAGAAGTTATCGCGGGGAAACGTGGAGAAGAAACGAGGGCGAGTGTGGGTGCCCGGCTAGCTCAGTCGGTAGAGCATGAGACTCTTAATCTCAGGGTCGTGGGTTCGAGCCCCACGTTGGGCGATGGTTTTTTGTGTCTACTTAGCATAAGGCATTGATAGTAGGTGCGAAGGCAGGAAAGTGATCTACCGTACTTCCATTATATTTCTCAAAAGAAGTAATCGCGGGGAAACCTGGAGAAGAAACGAGGGCGAGTGTGGGTGCCCGGCTAGCTCAGTCGGTAGAGCATGAGACTCTTAATCTCAGGGTCGTGGGTTCGAGCCCCACGTTGTGCGATGCTTTTGTGTTTACTTAGCATAGGGCAATGATAGGAGGAGGTTGGGGCAGGAAAGTGATCTACCTTATTTCAATTATATTTCTCAAGAGAAGTAATCGCGGTGAAACGTGGAGAAGAAACGAGGGCGAGTGTGGGTGCCCGGCTAGCTCAGTCGGTAGAGCTTGAGACTCTTAATCTCAGGGTCGTGGCTTCGTGCCCCACGTTGGGCGATGTTTTTTTGTGTCTACTTAGCATAAGGCATTGATAGTAGGTGCGAAGGCAGGAAAGTGATCTACCGTACTTCCATTATATTTCTCAAATAAGTAATCGCGGGGAAACGTGGAGAAGAAACGAGGGCGAGTGTGGGTGCCCGGCTAGCTCAGTCGGTAGAGCATGAGACTCTTAATCTCAGGGTCGTGGGTTCGAGCCCCACGTTGTGCGATGCTTTTGTGTTTACTTAGCATAGGGCAATGATAGGAGGAGGTGGGGGCAGGAAAGTGATCTACCTTATTTCAATTATATTTCTCAAAAGAAGTAATCGCGGGGAAACGAGGAGAAGAAACGAGGGCGAGCGTGGGTGCCCGGCTAGCTCAGTCGGTAGAGCATGTGACTCTTGATCTCAGGGTCGTGGGTTCGAGCCCCACGTTGGGCGATGGTTTTTTCTGTCTACTTAGCATAAGGCATTGATAGTAGGTGCGAAGGCCGGAAAGTGATCTACCGTACTTCCATTATATTTCTCAAATAAGTAATCGCGGGGAAACGTGGAGAAGAAACGAGGGCGAGTGTGGGTGCCCGGCTAGCTCAGTCGGTAGAGCATGAGACTCTTAATCTCACGGTCGTGGGTTCGAGCCCCACGTTGTGCGATGCTTTTGTGTTTACTTAGCATAGGGCAATGATAGGAGGAGGTGGGGGCAGGAAAGTGATCTACCTTATTTCAATTATATTTCTCAAAAGAAGTAATCGCGGGGAAACGTGGAGAAGAAACGAGGGCGAGTGTGGGTGCCCGGCTAGCTCAGTCGGTAGAGCATGAGACTCTTAATCTCAGGGTCGTGGGTTGGAGCCCCACGTTGGGCGATGGTTTTTTGTGTCTACTTAGCATAAGGCATTGATAGTAGGTGCGAAGGCAGGAAAGTGATCTACCGTACTTCCATTATATTTTTAAAAGAAGTAATCGCGGGGAAACGTGGAGAAGAAACGAGGGCGAGTGTGGGTGCCCGGCTAGCTTAGTCGGTAGAGCATGAGACTCTTAATCTCAGGGTCGTGGGTTCGAGCCCCACGTTGGGCGATGGTTTTGTGTTTACTTAGCATAGGGCAATGATAGGAGGAGGTGGGGGCAGGAAAGTGATCTACCTTATTTCAATTATATTTCTCAAAAGAAGTAATCGCGGGGAAACGTGGTGAAGAAACGAGGGGTGTGTGGGTGCCCGGCTGGCTCAGTCGTTAGCGCATGAGACTCTTAATCTCAGGGTCGTGGGTTCGAGCCCCACGTTGGGCGATGGTTTTGTGTTTACTTAGCATAGGGCAATCATAGGAGGAGGTGGGGGCAGGAAAGTGATCTACCTTATTTCAATTATATTTCTCAAAAGAAGTTATCGTGGGGAAACGTGGAGAAGAAACGAGGGCGAGTGTGGGTGCCCGGCTAGCTCAGTCGGTAGAGCATGAGACTCTTAATCTCAGGGTCGTGGGTTCGAGCCCCACGTTGGGCGATGGTTTTTTGTGTCTACTTAGCATAAGGCATTGATAGTAGGTGCGAAGGCAGGAAAGTGATCTACCGTACTTCCATTATATTTCTCAAAAGACATAATCGCGGAGAAACGTGGAGAAGAAACTAGGGCGAGTGTGGGTGCCCGGCTAGCTCAGTCGGTAGAGCATGAGACTCTTAATATCAGGGTCGTGGGTTCGAGCCCCACGTTGTGCGATGCTTTTGTGTTTACTTAGCATAGGGCAATGATAGGAGGAGGTGGGGGCAGGAAAGTGATCTACCTTATTTCAATTATATTTCTCAAGAGAAGTAATCGCGGTGAAACGTGGAGAAGAAACGAGGGCGAGTGTGGGTGCCCGGCTAGCTCAGTCGGTAGAGCATGAGACTCTTAATCTCAGGGTCGTGGGTTCGTGCCCCACGTTGGGCGATGTTTTTTTGTGTCTACTTAGCATAAGGCATTGATAGTAGGTGCGAAGGCAGGAAAGTGATCTACCGTACTTCCATTATATTTCTCAAATAAGTAATCGCGGGGAAACGTGGAGAAGAAACGAGGGCGAGTGTGGGTGCCCGGCTAGCTCAGTCGGTAGGGCATGAGACTCTTAATCTCAGGGTCGTGGGTTCGAGCCCCACGTTGTGCGATGCTTTTGTGTTTACTTAGCATAGGGCAATGATAGGAGGAGGTGGGGGCAGGAAAGTGATCTACCTTATTTCAATTATATTTCTCAAAAGAAGTAATCGCGGGGAAACGAGGAGAAGAAACGAGGGCGAGTGTGGGTGCCCGGCTAGCTCAGTCGGTAAAGCATGAGACTCTTGATCTCAGGGTCGTGGGTTCGAGCCCCACGTTGGGCGATGGTTTTTTGTGTCTACTTAGCATAAGGCATTGATAGTAGGTGCGAAGGCAGGAAAGTGATCTACCGTACTTCCATTATATTTCTCAAATAAGTAATCGCGGGGAAACGTGGAGAAGAAACGAGGGCGAGTGTGGGTGCCCGGCTAGCTCAGTCGGTAGAGCATGAGACTCTTAATCTCACGGTCGTGGGTTCGAGCCCCACGTTGTGCGATGCTTTTGTGTTTACTTAGCATAGGGCAATGATAGGAGGAGGTGGGGGCAGGAAAGTGATCTACCTTATTTCAATTATATTTCTCAAAAGAAGTAATCGCGGGGAAACGTGGAGAAGAAACGAGGGCGAGTGTGGGTGCCCGGCTAGCTCAGTCGGTAGAGCATGAGACTCTTAATCTCAGGGTCGTGGGTTCGAGCCCCACGTTGGGCGATGGTTTTTTGTGTCTACTTAGCATAAGGCATTGATAGTAGGTGCGAAGGCAGGAAAGTGATCTACCGTACTTCCATTATATTTCTCAAAAGACATAATCGCGGTGAAACGTGGAGAAGAAACGAGGGCGAGTGTGGGTGCCCGGCTAGCTCAGTCGGTAGAGCATGAGGCTCTTAATCTCAGGGTCGTGGGTTCGAGCCCCACGTTGTGCGATGCTTTTGTGTTTACTTAGCATAGGGCAATGATAGGAGGAGGTGGGGGCAGGAAAGTGATCTACCTTATTTCAATTATATTTCTCAAAAGAAGTAATCGCGGGGACACGTGGTGAAG